>JAWMRA010000130.1:68632991-68699694 GCA_035584735.1 Pseudotriccus pelzelni
TTTCTCCCCAATCAGATCTCTTTGTCTGCATAAACTTCTCTCACCTTAGAGCAATTTGTGGGGGGTGTGGTAAAAAAAATTGTCCCCTAGGCAAACCCATGACAGCAACAGAGCAGCACACAAAGCTACTAATCCAGCCCTTGCTCTGGCAAAACTTCCCATTTAACCAGGACCTTTCAGTGATAATGGTGAGATAAGCAAAGGTTTGTTGAATGTGTGTATCATTATCAAAGATTAATCACAGGGATTAGAAGGGATCCATGGAAGCACCTATAGAAGCCACCACACTTAGCCCCTTGGATGTGATCTCCCTTGGAAATGGAGCCATGAGCAGCAACTGATGGACTCTGGCACGCAGATGGGAATGAAGCAGAGAATATTTCAAATATTGCTGTAGGGTGGAAACATTTTCCTTTCAAAAGACTGGTATTAGAAGGCATTGCTGGATAATGATCCTTGAGCCATCAGATGTGTGTTTTCTTCCATTGGCTGTTGGGGGATTGGAAGTTGATGATCTGTGAGGTCCCTTCCAACCCAAACCATGCTAGGATTCTACGGAGCAATTCTTCCACATTTCTGGATAGAATCTGACTATGTATGTGCAAACCTTGCCAGTCACATGGCATTAATTCAAAGCCATCGTGCACTCCTAACTACCTTCCAAAGTCAGTCTGCACTGGCTCAGCAACTCTGCATTCAGGCTCTTTGGACATCTGAAAGTCAAGTCAGACCTGGCAGAAATCTCACCAGACCTTTTTATGCCTTCAGTTCCACATGCCAATGTCTTTCTTTGTACTGTGAGCCCCAAATTGCACCCTTCCAGCCCAGAACTGCAGTTGTTGTCTCACAAATTCCATACAGAAGGGAAGGATCAGTTCCCTGGAGTGATTCTGGGTTGTGATCCAAACAGCCTGGACACAGTGGGTCTTTGCTGTTCTCCAGGCCTTTGCTGATCCCTAGGGTGAATTACTGCAAGAAGTTGTTCTATTCCAGATGCAGGCCTTTATATTTAACATTCTGAGCATAATGAGATCCCTATGAGCTCATTTCTCCGGCTTCCTGAAGCCTCCTGAGCACCAGAGCTGGCTGCTCTCTCATTTTGGCAGTGTGTGATGGGAACATGCCAAAAATTAATTGTTTGCCAAAGGGTCACTTGCTGGATCGTGATGGGGGCACTTCCCCTCACTGCTCAGGACTATTCCTGTACATGGCAAGCAACAATATCCAGGCTTGTCTCAGTAGTTGCCAGACAGACCCTGAGGACAGGAGCCCTGTGCCAGTTCAGAAGACAACACTATTCTCAGTACACTCCCATGTTTGACACGTTCCCCATAGGCTCTGTTGCTGTGCCTCCAAGCAGCAGAATGAAAGCCTGTAAACAGTTTGATTTGGGAAGCTGTGGGAAGCAAACAATTTCAGAGATGGAAGAATATTGCTGGAAAGCATCACCAGATGCCTGCCTGGATCTAAAATTATCCTGCAGACATCTGCTGTTGAGCACTTCTACAAACAGCACCCTGGGTCAGGCTGATCCTTTCTCTTGTTGGCTTTTGAAGGGTCTCTGCTTTCATGGCATTGGAAGGAGACTGGCACATAACAGCCGTTCCAAAGGACTCAGGTTTTACTTAGTTACTCTACTATGGGTGCTGAACCAACTTGACTGAGAACAGAATTAATCCTGTGGAAAGCATTCCTGAAAACCCTGCCCTGGCCTCTGAACAAAATCACTTCACAGGCTCTCCTGCTTTCCACAGAAACACAACTGCTCCTCTTAGTTTAAAAAAACACACAGATCTGTCTCTGTACCAAGAAAAGCTTCTGAAGCGGTGAATTTAAAAGGGGAAAAAAAAAAGGGGGCGGAGAAAAGTTTAGCTTACCTACACACATCTCTCTCTGCTCTTGGCATTGTATGTTCAATAATGTATTCACAATTAATAATGGAGATATATGCAGGCCATTTAGCAAGATGGAGAGGACATCTATTATTAATTGTTAAATTAATAAACTGTAATCAGGCACAGACTCTGGGGTACCTACCACTTTGTCTGTGAAAACCGCTTAACATCATTTCCAGTACAACTCCTGAGCTTTTATTCTCTGCTGAGGATGTATTTAGGGTTTATTTTGCAATTACCTTTGGGAAATACACTCTATTACCAAAGTAATAAATAACTATAAGCTGATTTCTCCTCTGCATATACTGCAGCTAATACAGACACAAACCAGGACTTCTGTCATAGTTTTGGTAATTTGAAAAGTCCATGCGGGTTTAGGAAAAAAAGAGAATCATTAATATTCTGATAATTATTATTATAATCAATAATAACAAAAATAATATTTAGAACAGAAAATAGCTCTTAAATTGTAAGTTTTCAGTTCAAGTTTTGTAGCTGAGAAAGAACTTAAACATAAAGTAAATGAACTGAACTTTAACACTTCTAATTTCAGATCAAGAAGTGAGTTGTTTATAGTGTATAATTAAATACCATAAGAAAGAAAATTCACTCTGAGAGGGCTTTCCCCTACCTTTTTTTCATTTCAATATTTCACATGTACCAAAACCAGAAATAACAGGAACAAGTTAGACCTTATATGTTGAAATTATAAATATGGTGCAAGATCATAAATAAGGAACAATTTTCTAAAATTTAAAGTGAGTAAAAATGCAAGTTAGCCACCAAAGTTTTCAATTCATGTCTTGTGATTACTTCAGATGAAGATGGAGTGTATTTCTCAATAATTTTTTTCAGAAAAAACATAAGGCATTAGGGAAAAGAAAGCTATGATTGCACAGTCCATGGGATATATGAAATCAGACCAAAAAAAATCAGACTAAATGCTATAAAAATTATGTCATATTTTTAAGTCATCACTCTTAAGATGGCTGTAATAAAGCTAGCTTTTGGGGAGGTAATTTTTTAACAGTGAATGCTCATTTTCTCGAAAGATAAAGCTTTTTTTTTTTAAAGAACTGTTTGGTTTTTTTAGGAATATTTGACATTGGTTAAGTAATTTTAGGAAATAAAAAAAATAAAAAAATCAGAAGATCAACTATATTGCCAGTATTTTCTTCTGTTATTTTTCATATTCAATTCCAGAAAATTCTGATGAAATAAATGGCTTTTTCTATACCCTGTCATTGCAGTCAAAGCAGGGATTGTTGAGGTGCTGGTCTGATCCACAGGACATCTAAATACCACTTGAGACTCTGTAGGCAAAATGTAGGAACTCGATTTCTTTTTCCTAGACCCCCATCTATGATGGAGGTAATGATATTTCTTTTCTCTCCCTCATTATCTTTCTTGGCTGATTAAATACTGATTCAAGAGCTCTTAACCAGATGCTTCCTCGTGTTACAGCTGTGCACTAATCTTTTAAGACAAAGTGTTGTACATTCTATGCCAGTATTATAGCGTGCAGAACCTTGAGAAAACCCTGATCTCTCCTGGTGGCTTCCAGTCTATACAAACACAAAATAAAGGATATCTGTTTGGGCAGCAGGATGCCTACATATTTTTCATTATTTTTCAACAATTGTAACAATCATAAAATAATGTTGGGAAACCCATTTCATTGTTTTTCAAACCTCATATCAAAATACCCTCTTAACATTTTGCCAAAATAATCTACTAATCCTCAGCTTCTAAAATTTACCTGAAAAAACACCTTGTGCACACAGTTCTTTGTGAATCACAGCCCAACAATCAGTTTTCAGAGGAGAAAACTGAAGCATTTCATGGAACTGCTGATAAAAGAAAGACACCCTGTTGTCGAGCTGCTTGCCTGCTTAGATGCTTGGAATGTTGTCTTGAGAAAAAACGTGGCACATGTTTTGACCATGGGTCAGTAGAATATGATAAATGCAGAAAATAGGAGGAAACACTATAAGAAAAGTGTCTGAGGCAGGAAAGAGATGCAGCTGAGTTGCCTTATATTTTTTTCCCCTGATGGAGGAAATAAGAATAATTCTTATTTCCACTTGGAATTTTCTTCAGGCTGAACCCTGAAGTCCTTATTTTTGAGAGAGACATGAGAAAGGTTTTGAATTCCTTCATTGCAGAGTAAGTGACTTCATCTGGAAAATTTAAGGTGTGGATTAAGACCCACAGAGACATTCCACTATGGAAAGATGTTTGCAAAGGAATACTGTACTGTTGTGAAAGCAGAAACACTTTGAGTCAGGTGTTTCATTCTACGTGAGTGTTTGTCAGACTGGAATGGTTTGACAAACGTGGTACTTCCATGATAGCCTTTTGGTTCTAAAGCTGAACATATTAATTTCCTGTTTTGAAGTAAAAGGTTGATTACATTTCTTTTACTTAGAAATGCTTGAAATAAAAATTAAAATTTTAAAAATTATAATGAAGATATATGTTTGCAGCTTAAGGCAGAGCAAGCCTATTTCCCACAAACATATACCCGCATCAAGTTTGACATCCAAGCACAGATGTCAATAAAAAAAAAAAAAACAAACAGAAAAAAAACCCCAAACCAACCAAACACCTTAAAAAAAAACCACAAACAAACAAAAAAAAAACCAACCCAAAAGCAAAAAACAAACCAAAAACCTCCAAACAAACAAAAAGAAATTAACATCTCTGGAGACCGTGCCTGTGTTTTTTTAGATGTAACAGAGGTGGGGATGACTGATTTCCTTGTACCCCATGTCACTGTTTGTATTTAGGCATCCAGCAGGTAAAACCAGGCAGGAAATGACAACAGTGACCAATTAGCATCTCAACACACAAAATATTAATCCATTTTATCCTTTTTTTCAAAGGCATTGATGATGAACTGCTGATGCTAATCCCTGGGTGTAGAGGGAAGAACCAGGGACCACAGGGATGAGTGGCTGTTGTAACGTGATGCCCACGCTGGAACTGCAGCTCCTCAAATTCTGTATCCTGAGGACAGTTGTGCCACCCCTCCCAGTTCTCACTGCAGCAACACCCAGGCATCCAAATTCCTCCCATAAAAGGGCAATTTTTTTTTTGGTGATGGTGTGCCGAAGCTGAGTTATGTTTGAAAGATTTTCACAAGAGCAGAAAAGAGTGCCGCTGTCCTCCTCTCAAGGACTTAATCTAATTGCTGCTCTGCATCCCATATGCATGTTTTATAGCTCTGTGAAAGACAATGGAAGTCCTTTCTTGCCCATTTTATGTACCATTTTTTCAGAAAGGGACGTGGCTTCAAAGTAACCATTAGCATGGGTTGTTAAGTTTGGTAGATGGCAGCTCTGAAACTGAGCATCTCCTGTAACTTAGGATTCATTCTGCTATAACTGTTCATGTAAAAATAAAATAATAGGCACTCTGGGAAATTTTTAAAGGAAGTTTAGAGCATTTCCGTCAGAAGCACAGTGCGTGTTTGATAGTTATGGCATTAGAAGTAAAAGGTAAATTTAATGGATAAATTTTAAACCAGCTTCCAAAACAGGCTAAGATTCTTCCCTTTGTTACACATTTTGCAGTATAGGACTTGTAAGGAAATGCTTTTCTTCTTAACTATTAATATTTTTTTAAAATAATATAGGAACATAGTGTCCTAATGCTACAAAGATAAACACGGAAATCAAATTATTCCATAATTTAAATTGCTGACTTGGTCACACCCCTTCACTGAACACTTGTTTAATCACTTTCCCCTGCCTCCATCTTTTTAAGGCCAGGAGATCTTATCATGTCTTACCTGATAGAACAACTTGGCTGAAAATTATACCAATTTTCCAGTAACAGTGAAGCCTTGCAGTCTGATGGTCTAAACAAAAATGGATTTGCAGGCTGTAGCACAGTCATGAATTAGTGCAAAACAAAACCATCTTCCCCACACACATCCCCAGAAAGGTTTGCCTTGTTTGCCTGACCTGTTTATCCCAGACTTGGGCATATATAATAAGAGGTGTTGATTACCTTTCCTTACAAATCCTGCCTGGCTGATTGGGGATTAACCTCCCATTTTCCATGCTCATTGCCTCCAGCTACAGCTGTGCATCCTGAGCACTTCCACAAGTCAGGCAGAAAAGGGCAGAAGATCAACTTAATGTGCTGTCTTGAGCAATCAAAGAGCTAGACATAGTCATTAGACCCTCCCTAAGTCCCCTCTTCCCAGAGTGGGACACATCCACATATTAATCCAACCCATTAAAAACAAATCTAGATGATTCAGGCCATGATGGTCCCTCTTGCTCTTCCTGTGTATCCATCAGCTGTGGACAGAGACCAGAAAACTCATCTTCCCAGAGGGATAAATGAATCCCCTTTCCTAGAAGGACAAAAGTTTGTTTAACTATATTACCTATCTGAAAACTGTCCAGTAGAGAGAGGAAAAAGGCTCTAACAGCATCAGAGAACACACTGGGAAGCAGCATTCCAAGGGCTTTCTGTTTCATTATTAGGAGTTTGGAGGTCATTTTTCTCCAGACAGGACATCTCTGATTTGTAGTATTGACACCCACCCCAGGCAGATATAAAGAAATTCAAATGTCTTTCACTAAGGCATATATAATCCTGACCTGACTGCCTGAAGTAAAGCAAACACAGAGCACAGCAGTAATTCAAACACGGGGAAGTTGGCCAGGTGGGAAGAATGCAAATGGTCTTTATGATCTTGTTTATTTGACTGTATGGAAGTAAGGTCTGGGTGTGATGTTTATCATCAGATCTAATAGAGCAGTGTCAAATCCTGAGCAAGTGTTCTGCAAATCCTTTAAAGCTGTGCAATTTTTCCTGACAGGATGGGCTAAAAATGTCAGCCCTGCAGAGAGGCTGGAAAAAAATAGGAGAGGCTTAAGCAAAACAAGAGAAAGCAAAAGATGTTCTTGGAAGACTTGACTGTGGGTGTGGTGGATGCTCAGGTCTCTTAAGCTGTCTGTGCCATATTTCTGACTATAATGCATTAAACAGGGAGATTATAGAAATGCAAACCTTTGAGGACAGATCTACAGTGCACTGATTGGTTGCTCACTGGAGATTACTACAGAATCCAGAGGCTTCCCTTGCCATTTAGGGTGACTTTATATTTTTATAAATAGTAGAATTGTGTGTCCATTAATCACACCATATACAGTGAACATTTAGCTTAACTTTCTGTACATGCTGCTCATTTTCCAGCAACAAATTTTGTTCATTTAAATGAGAATCTAGAAAAAGAAAATGAAAAAAAAAACACAGAAGGCTTATATTGTTTCAACTACTTCTTTTAAGTTAAAAATGAGAGTGTAGAAGATAAAAATTAATTATAAAAATGTGAAAACCCACAAAATTTGTATATTGGAAGCATGCCAATAGTCTTTCTTTAAATTTCTTTATTTTCAACTCCATGAGGTGTAGTGAATTTTACTCTCAGTGTACATTTTGATTCAACTCAACTCCACCCCTCCCCCCTTCCAAAACTGACATTGGATTTAAGAAAAGGAGAGGTCTGGGATTTTGTAATTACTTTCTGTGCAATGAGAAGGGCTGGATCCATGCTGATCCACTCCGTAAATCTCTAAAGCAATTTATTGTTTTTCAGCCTTTTAATAAACTTCAGTGGGAGCCAGGCAGTCAGAGAACTCTTATTATTCAGCTGCTGTCAAGGGCTACATTTCACAAGATGTCCCTCTTTGCTTCACATTTCTTGCTGCCACTATTTCTAGGACAGTTTCTTCCCCAGTGACCAGCGTGACCTGTGCCTTTTTTGCTCTCACTGAGCACCACTGATGAGAATCTGTTCTGTTTTCAGTCCTACCACCAGGTAATTACATGCATTGAAAAGATACCTCTGAGCCGTAATCTCTCCAGGTTAAGCAGTCCCAGCTCTCTCAGCTTCTCCTCAGTGACAGATGCTCCAATCCCCAATACCGAAATGAAAAGTGAAAACGAAATTAAGGGTGGCCATCATCCGAAATAACAACCCTTTTTCTCATAAACTGAAATTACAGTTTTCATAATAAGGTCTTCATGAATTAAACAGTGGGATAATGACAGAGGTAGATGAATAGGAAGACATGGCAATACACTCAGGGAAAGTTACTACACGCAGTGCCTGATGAAAACTTGCCATTCGGTGAGGTACGTGCAAATTTGCGCGTGCACGAGATGATAACACAAGCTCTGCAATTATTACTGAGAATAAAAGCACTTTATCAGCAGATCTCAGTGAGTGTGTTTCAAAGAACTAGAATAATTTGTAAAATTGGAATCTGGGACATATAGTTGCAAAGTGACTGACAGCCATTCAGAAGTCCAGTGTCAGCTCTGGGAACAGAACCAAGGACATTCTAATCCCTGGGCAGAAATGCTACAAGTTACCACTTTTTTTCTTTTTTTTTCCTCCCAAAATGTGGTTCTGTCAATGAGTCATTATCTTGATCTAGGAGCATTGTTTCTGAGGTCTTTGTGCCTATTCATTTCTCGGTGTTCCTGTGAAACAGATGATTTTTATCCCCCTGTGATTCCTGCCACAAGAACATCTGTGCAGGGGGACAGACAGAAAAGTCCCCAGTGTACAAATACTATTATCCAGTCACCAGAACGTGTAATGTTCTGCTCTCTGCAAATCACAATGGATTTGATTCAACAACTTAAATATAGAAACCATCAATTCCCCAAATGGCTAATTATTTTTGAAAGGGATACATTATTGCTGTTATTTTTTTTTTTTTCAGAAAGGCAAATACTCAGGAAACAGCTGGTTTGCAGCCACGATACTTGGGAAATGTTCAGGATCAAAGATGACTGGTACTTGTTTAAGACATGTAGCTACTCTTCTAACAAGAACACCAGGGCAATAAAGAATGGTTTTAGGAATACTTTAAATTCTGACAGATCCTAGAAACAATTCAGGAAACTGCTAATATCTAAATACTAAGGGCACTTCAGCTGATTCTGGACACCCTCAGTACCAACATCCCAGCAGGCAGTAGTGAGTAGAGAAGTGCTGAGGAACCATTCTTTTTCCAGCTGAGTAGTTCCTTGACAAAAGCTTCTTTCCATAGCTTTTTGGGACTTCTATTGCTGAACTAAAAGTCTCAGGCAAGGTGAGATGGTGACTTCCATCCAAACTGTGTTTGCATTTCTAATCACAGTGTGCTTTAACCAATGAAAATGGTCAAGTCTTATTTCCTGGGGATCTATGCCCAGTTCTTAAGACCAGCTGCTTGCAATAAATTTAACAATTCCCTAATTCATCCTCTCACCTGTGAGCAAAACCCACAGAATCACAGAATCTTTCAGTTCAAAAAGGACATTTGCAGATCAAGTGCAATCCCCCTGATTTAAGCAGGGCCAGCTGGGACAGATTGAACAGCAGTGTGTCCAGTTGGGTTTTGAGCATGTCTGAGACTGGAAACTCCAGAAACTCTCTGGGCAAAGCTGATGCAGTGTTTGATCACCCTCAGGGTTAGAATTTTGTTTTTTTTTTTAATATGTTTGAACAGAATTGGTTTTATTTCAATTTTCTCCCCTTTCTTTGTGTCCTTTTCCTGAACTCCACTAAGAAGGGCCTGGCTGCAGCTTTACCCCACCATCAGGTCTTTATGCACATTGACAAAAATCACCCCTGAGCCTGGTCTTCCCCAGGTTGAACAACTCCAGCTTGCCAGGCCTCTCCTCATATGTGAGATACATCAGCTCCTTATTTATCCTCTTGGCTATTCCCTGGATTTGGTCCAGTGAGTACCTGAGAGCCCAGAACAGGACCCAGTACTCCATGTGTGTCTCACCAGTGCTGAGTAGGTGAATGGGCAAACCACATAGGAATTATTTACTAAGGATGTAAAGTTTGTTTGGTTTGGTTTTTTTTTTTTTTTTTAAGGAAAGAGCTTTCCAGGGATTTATAGGCTTGAGGCTAATACCAAAACTGGGTAATTACCACTGCACACTCAGAGCTTGGTCAGATTTGCTGCCTTCTTTTATTTTCCTTTAACTTTGTACTTTCCCCACACACACACTCCCAGGTGAATTTATTCTCAGTCTTAAAGGTGTTCCAGAAGTATGGAAGCCATCAGCTTCTCGTGTTAAAAAAGAAGCCTGAAAGCAATAGCTGTGCTGCTAAATGGGCCTGTGGTGAGAGCTGGAGCTGCAGATTTCTGTGTTTATGGGGCTTTAATTGTGTACCTCTATGCTAGCAGGAAAATGCAGCAAAACGCGCATCAGAGGTCAGTCTGCAGAATTTGTACAACATTCCTCTGTATGAGCCAGGAGTAAAGAAAATTACCTGCCCCAGGCACAAACTAACACAGCAGTTTGCCCACAGACATCACTCGGGATGGAACTTTTAACTAAGTGAAAGAGTCCCCACCCAATCAGGTTCATCCAGATGTAAAAAGGGTTTATTAAGGGGCATCACCTCTGCAAAGACTTTGAGAAAAGGCCTTTGGTGGGAGGATATGAGGGGAAGGAACCGGGAAATCTAAAAAATAGGCCTGTAAAGTTTGAATTGTGTTTCTGTTGATTTCAGTGATATCTTTCTCTTGAGGAGAAGGTACCTTGGCTTTAGGGGAAGGCCAACAAGGTCAAATCCTCATAGTAACACAGGTTCTCTTGGTGATCCTTTGCATATTTTGACCTGATGAAGTGCTGCCCTCAAAGCTGTTGACTCCTGAGCCTTAAACTCCAAGTTCTGGGAAAACACACCCCTCCAGGTTTTATTTTGCCCCTGGGAATCCTCTATTCCCTCTCAATCTGCTGCTTTTTACCACTGCCTAAAATAGAGGGAGTGCTGGACTTTGTGCCTTGTCATCCTTCCCCGTTCCATGGGCTGATTTTTATCTTGTCACCAGACAGCTGGCACTGAAATTGGAAGCGTTTCTGGCACCCCTGGAAGGTCAGTTCTGCTATGTACAATACGAGCAAGCAGGTGCATAAAAGAAGCTGATGGACTGACAAGCTCTGCCCTTTCATAACATGACACTCTGAAGCATCACATCAAATAGGACTTAATAACAACAGGTCGATATCACCCACCTTGTCAGTGCATGAATCCTCCAGCCTTTGTGGAGACTATTAGGAATTGGAAGCAGGGGCTGCCTTTTATTCAGGAGGTGGTGACAGAGTCCTGATACACAGTATATAAAGTTGCATCTTCAGAGTTATACTGCCAGGTGAAAGATGCCTTTCATGAAGAGTCCCAAGACTGAAAATGTGGGGAAGAAAGTGAAATGGTTTAATAACAGTAATTAAAAAATACAGGCACCTCATAAAATCAAAATTAAAGATGAAATTATGGGTTACAGAAAGGTTTTCTTGCACTTTTGCAACATATCTTTTTCTTGCATACCAGAGAAAGCCACCCAAAATAAACCAAAGAAATCCTAATTTGAAATGGAGAAATAATATATAGAAACCTTAACTTCTACAATAACCCCTCTCAAAAATATACTATTAAAGCAACATGACAACTCACATCATTATCATTATGATAACTTCATGTTCTAGGGGATAAAGAATGTCTATTAATAATTCTTCATAGCTGTGTTTGTAAAAGTGAGTTTTCAGAATATCAGAATAAAAAAATTTGAAGTTTGTTAAAATGTAATTAAATATTAAAAGGACTTTACATTTCAGAGAAATATTCCTGGATTCAACAGAAGAAGATGAACAATGTTATCACTAGGGAATTATTTGCTGTTGATTGAAAAAAAGGTATTCTTGTTCACTTGAAATAGGCTAACAGTCAAGCACTGTTAATTCTCTTCAGTGAGCATGCTTAAAGTAGTACCACATAAGAAAATGTAGTGATTCACTGGGTCACAGAACACCATTATTTGTCTTAGTTTTCAAAAAATTTTCTCAGAAAACAGTTTTATAAATAAGTATAAAATTTTCTGTTGAAAAAACCCCTGTATTTGAAACTTGTCTGAACAGTTAGTGATAGAAATTGGTAAAGAGAGTTTTAGTAAATGAAAATTCTGAGGTTCTGTGAGAGTAACTTGTGGTGACCAGGTATTCTGGCTACAGTTCTAAGAATGTTCAAAAAGAGACAGAAGGAGAAATGCTGGGTGAGAGTAGCATGGTTTAGGAAATCTGATCTGAATGCAAAGATGAAGTGCTACCGTGAATTTGCACAGAATCACTCCTAACAAAAAGACAGCTCAATAACAACCTGAACTCTGGCAAAGCTGGAAGAAGAGATCAAGCTATAATAGCCAGGATCACTCTAACACAGGTAATGTCACCTCTGATATCTAAATTATTTTCTCTAAAGCTTCTGTGAGTATGTTCAGATAGTGTTGCACCACATCATCTGGACAAACCCCTGGCTGTCCTGGCTGTTCTGTGTGTGCATTTTGAGAAAACACTTTGGTGGCTACTTTGCTGCTAGAACAGACTCAGCCCATGTAGCAAAACTGACTGAAAAACTGAGAAAATACCCTGCTGAGCTCCAAGTTTTTTGAGAGACTAGAGTGAAGGGTGTTTTTTCTGGGTGGGGAACACCTCTGAAATAAAAGCCTTGGCAGCACCTGTGCCTGCTGGGTCTGACAGTCTGCCAGAGGGGTTGTGTTCAGCTGAGGGTGGTTTGGAAAGGGACTGCCCTTGGAACCAAGAATGTGCCATCACCAGAGCTGATGGGTGGAGGAAGAGAAAAGGAGAAACAAATTAAAGTGTTTTTAAATTCATCCTTGTAAATCTGGGGCTGTTGGGAATAGTTTTAATGTATCATGGGCTTGCAGAAAGATGTCTAGACTTGTACTGCTTGTCTAATGCTTCATCTTTCATAGAACCAGAGCATGGTCTGGGTTGAAAGGGACCTTTAAATGTCATCTAGTTGAACCCCTCTTGCCATGGGCAGGGACACCTTCCACTAGACCAGGTTGTTCAAAGCCTCATCCAACCTGACCTTAAATATTTCCAGGGATGGGGCATCTACCACCTCTCTGTGCAGCCTGTGCCCGTGTTTCATCATCCTTATCATAAAAGAATTCTCCTTTATATCTAGTTCAGATCTACCCAGTCTCTCACTTTCTCTGCCTGATTCTGAACTTCCATCCATTCTGGTTGCTAATAATTCTGCTATTTACGTAAAAGTCTTTATAGGTACCAGTAAAAATTCTCTGGATGGCCTCAGTGACAGTTAACTAAATCTTGTGCTTTGCATACCAAAAATCACCTCATAGACAAATGATCCTTTTGCTGTTCCTTTTCAAAAATGGGATGATAGAGTCAATCATCAATCATTAAGCATTTTTTAAATGGAAAATATGTTTTTGCTAGTCCCTGCATATGAACATAGATGTTCATAAATGTGTATCATCAATTTGTTTAAGATTACTTATATATATAAATGAATACACACCATGCACTGAAATGCTTGTGCCAACATTCTCTAGGAACCTTTTTGTTCCAGAAATTTTCAGGTTGTGATGTCATTTATGTGCATTGCAGATTCCAATATCTCTTTGGGAGGCAAGGAATAATAAAAAAAAAAATCAGTATTACAAGCAATGTACATATTGCTTTTTCACTAATGAGCCATACCTTTGTTTTAACTCTTGAAACACCTGAAAAATAGCATCTGTTTCCAAAAGATGTCATGTAGGCTGAGAGAAACACGTACAGTATTTGAGCTTAGTCAATTACAGTATGAACCAGGGTTGTATTAACAGTAACCTTTTCTCACTGTTCATAGTGCATGAAAAAACATGTCGCCTGCTGAGAGAATGTTGGTCTGGAGAAGAAGATCAATGGATCGTGGCTATTCCTTGCTGTTATTTATTTTAGTACTGATCCGGTTTGAACAGAAGTCCCTTTGACTCTTTATCATCTTTCTCTTACCATTTACTTTCACATAAATCTCTTGATGGAATAGATTTTCCTGTGGCTGGTAGAGGGATCTGAGTCATGGAGCAGTTTCTTTTTCACCTTAATTTATGTGAGTTTTATTAAGTCAGGAACATTATGAATCCTACAGTTAGCAATGCTAAAAGCTCATAAATGAGCTCCCAAAGGTACCTCTCAATATCTTATCCTTGCAGAAACTTGTAGAAACTGGTCCTGGCTGTTCGTGTAATTAGGAAGGGAATAGACAGGACAGCTGAACAGAAAGATGAATCAGAGATGCAAGTTCCCCTTTTGGCCTTCTGGAGGGCCTATGGAACCAACAGTTTCTAAGACCAGAATTTTTGTTGCTTGTTGTGGCTCAGCTTGGTCCCAGGAGACAACAGGGTAGGATTTCTGGAGTGGTGCAGCAAACAGATCGAGTAGGTGCAGCACTTCCAAACAGGATAAAAAACAGTGGACTCTGCATTTCTTCCAAATTATGACAATGGATGCTCTTCTTGGCGGGAAGACGGTCTGAGGAGGGCTGGAAAACACAGTATCTTGTGAAGGTTTGACTTGGCTAAAGGGAATTTGAGCAGCCAGTCCAAAAAACACAAGGGGGTGTACTGTGCTGTCTTTCAAGGTTGCTGGTGTGCAGACATAAGACTGTGAAATTGGCCAAAGCAATTTGTTTTGAAATTAAAATCTTTTACATTATCTCCATTTCCACAATTCTTCAAATGTTCAACCCATCACAGGCTCTAAAATTGCTTTCATACATGGTGTGACTGCACAACAGACAATCAATTCGTGTTGCACTTAATTTTTAAAATCAAATTTGTTGTTAGCGTTTGCCAGGCCAGCTTGTGGATATTTCCATTTGCCAACATTAAAACAACCTGGTTAAACGCCCTTGTAAAGGTCTGAGTCCTTTTCAGCACTGAATATATTTGTTACTTCAAATGTGAGTATTTTTCCTTGAGTCAGTGTAAGTTTAACTGTGGTCAGCAAATAAACTTTGCTGGTAAGAGCAGAGGATCAGAGATCTACACCCCACAGATTTTCCTTCCATTATCTCTGCAATCTCATGATTGGAAGAAATTCTGAAACATATTTTCCTCACTTTGAAAGATTCCAAAGAAAAAGGAAGAGCTTGAATTATTTAAGCTTTTCCTTTCCTACTTCACATTTATGCTTTTTTTTTTAAAAAGCATTTATGCATTTTTTTCTTTAGAATTATTTAATTGCAGAATTTTATTTTTATGTTAGTGTAGATAAAACCCCCACACAAATCTGTTTCTTTAACTAAGAACACTGCCTTAAAAATCAATTAAAATTCTCCAAAACTGCAGGACTTTCCAAGACATTTCCAATGCTAGTAAGAAGTAATACTTTTCCCCAGAAGTAAAGCAAAAACTAATCTGTAATACACTTCCTTTGACTGTTTTCAGCAGTTTTTCTGTTTTGCATTCCATGTATTTACTGCTAAACCAAATACTGACATAGATTTTGAGACTTCGGTTTGCAGACTACACGCCAGGTAAGCAATCTGTTATCTATTAAGTCATGCCCTATAATTCCGAGCGCTCTGAAATAATGGAGCTTCGAGAGATAAAGCTTCTCAGTGCTAAACAGAGAGGGTGCATGATCCCAGTGGCCTGTGCAAATGTCACTGCTTGAATACCTCCAGAATGTCTCTAATTACTTCTCAAGTGTGGGGAGGAGAATTTGTACAAGACTGTGCTTATCCTTCACCAAGGGTGAGGCTGTGACAATTTCTGACATTTTCTTTCGGTTTGCTTGACTTTTTTTTTCTTTAATATTCAAGTTAACAGAAGACTCAGAGGAAAACTTTGCTTCCAGCTTGGGATTTGCAGTCTCAGTAACATCACCAATTCGGTGTGAAACTCTATATTATTCTCCAGGCATTTAAGGATGCATGTGGTTGGACTGGGGTCCCTTTAAATTGGTCTGGAAACACTTCACACGATTTAATTTTTTCTTTTTTTTTTTTCACTCTCACTGTGACTCTTGTCCAAGAGATATAATTTTCTTATGTAATTTCCATTTAACTTAGCAAATGGCTCTGACTTGATTTGGGACTGACCCTGAATTGTCTTCTTTGCTCCCCATGGACTTTGATGTGGGGAACAGGTTGCTCAAGGATCCTTCAATAGTTTTAAAGAGGGCTCTGGACCTCGAAGTAGTGTAAAGTCACGTGGAAGGAATTACATACACTTCTCTGCTAAATTCTCTTATTACATAGGTAAGATTGAACTGCCTTTTTGTGTCTTTACTTCTCCAGAAATTTCAGGCTCAGATGCTATGTATGGACTGGACCTCTGGAACTGAGCACACCAGAATATGGAAGCTCAAATCCAAATGGACATTATGATGCCCAAGTCCTTAATATTTTTTCACTCAAAAAATAAAAAACTCTGTTGGGAAAGCAGCTTGTTCAACACTTTCGTTGCCAGCTCTTGGTTTGGTTTGGTTTTGTTTCTGGATACATGAACAACCACAGTGTAATCACTAAGAATCTCCTCCTTTAACTGGAAAGAAAGAACACAGAATCATATTAAACATAAAAACAGTAATAAAGTGCAAGTGTTAATCTTGAGTAATCAGAAGTGTTTTAAACTTGACTGAAAATTTTCTGGTAGACTGTATTATTATTGCTATTAATACAATAATAGGTAACCATTAGAAATATACTATAATATATATAATACATTATAATAATGATAAATCTCTTCCCCAAGTGACAAAGTATTTGTGTGAAAGGTTTAGGGTTTTCACCAGCGTTTATAGAACACAGAAGAAGAAAATGACAGGGAATAAAAAGGGGAAATGGATTTCTTTTTTCCATGTCAAATTTAATCCATTAAAAAGATACCCATAAAACAACTACTTTCTCCAGTGGCAATAATTGAACATATATGTACTATTTTTTTCTCAGAAGAAATTGCCAGGGAACACCACTGTATTCACAGATGAAGAACATCCTGCTCTCCAGACAGGGATCCATGTGATGTTTGTTGGGTTACTGAAGTGAACACTGTGAGTCTTGCTGCCTCCAGGACAGTAACATTAATCTGAGTGTATAAAAATTAAATTACTTCACTTAGAAACTCTTTCTCTTGACATCCAAGACTTTCTGTTCTATTAAACTGTCTTTATATCCACATGTGTGTTTTACTTGCATTAAAAATCCCAGCCATATTTAAAGTGAGAATTTTGTGATGCTCTCCTTTTCCTGCTGCATAACCTTTCCCATAGTCTTGCAAAGTGGGACTTTTTCTGGAATAACCTGTCTTGGTTTTTTGATGGAAAGGTCATTATGTGTACACCAAGGAGATTTCTTTTGCAGAAATACTGTCTCTCCAAAGATTTGTTCTAGTTGTTTTTCTAAAGTTAAATAGCTGAAATGTGTTTTCAACCTCCAATTCAAAATAATTCTCTGTTGAAAAAAAGCATTGCAAACCCCTTCAGAATCAGAGGGACAATCAGAGGCTGTGACAACATCTGTCAATCATCAAATGACAGGGAGAAAAGCTGCCCAAAACGTGCAAATACTGCAGGTAAAAACATTTTCATGTGCCACATATAATGAAAAAAGCAATTTGATCCTGTCTGCCAGAGAAAATAAAACGCATTATAACATTGCAAAATCATTTGCCTTAAGTGGTTTGCCACTATAATAGTGATGCAATTTTCTTTAATTCAATCAGCAAGCCACTGCCTTAATCTCCCTAACCTCGGTGATACAGCACTTCTGCAGAGGAGAGGTCAGAGCAGCTCCATGCCAGACTGTTCAAGCTAATCAGATGATTAATGGTGACTTTTTCTCTCCCTTTACTTTATTCTTCTGGTTTTTTCTGCCTTTTTTTTGTTGTTTTTTTTTTTTTTCAAAACTGCAAACCAATTTACTCACCAAGCCACCATCCCGCAATTTCATTTCTAAAATCTTTAATAATTAGCACGGGGTTGGTCACGTCAGCTGCTTTCAACAATTCCTTTTGTACCTTCTGCCAGTAGTAAGTAACTGATAAAATATACAGACTGTTGCCACAAGTGCTTTGGAATGAGTCTTTTTATACTTTCAAGCAATACAATGTACCTTATTTAACTTCTAAAATATTAACAGGTTTGCATATATTTCCCGAAGGCACTGTATCAAAAGTTATAATCTAAACTGGATATGGTCTAAATCCTTTTGATATTCTCACTCAAGTGTATTGCATCTGAATTTTTAATGTCTGGATTTGCTTTCAGAGGGAGTTTGCAGGCGGTTTGTTGATAATGTGTGGCATGTGGAAGATCCACAACTACGACTGGGAGGTTGGATGAGGCGATCATTCCAGCTTTGGGCATGGATAGGCTGGCTTCTCTCTGTGCCCGGCTGGTACTAGTGTTACTTTGCTGATTTAATCTGAATTAAGAGCAGATCCACTTTGTACTGCAGTGGTTGTGGAGAACGAATGTGTAAGAACAGTAACTGGTGGTGGTGGAGGGGAAATCTTTCCTCTGTACCTATAAATATGTCCTCAAGTTGTACCAGGAGAGGCTTAGGTTGGGTATAAGGAAACAAATTCTTCTCTGAAAGGGTGGAAGAGGCTGTCTAAGGCAGTGTTGGAATCGCCATCCCCAGAAGTGTTCAAAAACATGTAAATGTGCCACCTAGGGATATGGTTTAGTGGTGGACCTGGCAGTGCTGGGTGAATGGTTGGACTCAATGACCTTAGAGATCTTTTCTAACCTCAGTGATCCTGTGATTCTATGGATGACAGGCTGGAATTTCACATCACAAGGGAGGAGAAACAAATCTTCCATTGGTGCAGTCTCCTTGGAGACTGTACAACAGCTTTGTGAAGTTTTGCTGTAAAAAGGAACACCTGTGCTTAAACTTGAAGAGATTTAAGTCCAAATGGATTCTCTAATTCACATTTCTAATTTTAAATGTACTTCCCTCCCTCCCTCCTGTTTTAAACAAACATAATTTCTCCTTCTTAATTTTCTCCCACTGGCTGTACTTTTCAGCTGTATTTGCTTCTTGTCCTGAATACACTCCTTCCATTGCCGAGCCCCCATGATTCAGAGCTCATTTTACAAAAATCAGTGCTGAACAGCTTTTAACCCTGTGACAGATGAATGTGAATAGAAGAGAGAATAGAGAAGAAAAAAACCAAACCCATCAGTTCCACCCTAAGACATCAGAGAGGCAAAGGATCAGGGAAATGCACATCAGGGCCTTTCAGACTAAGACACCCTGCAAAATTGCTGCTGTAGCTCCTCTGTTGTACTTTGCTTTTCCCCCACATGAACTGCAATGATGATGCCACAAGAGGGAGCAGGGACAGGGATAGTTTTCCACCTTCCTTTGTGATTATCCCGAGGTTTGATGGAGAGCTCTGCAGGTCTGATCTTAGGGCTTACAAAAAGACCTCAGGAAGCAAAGTCACTTCAGAGCTATGGATGGACTGGGATGATGCAGAAGTCAAGAAGCAGATAGAGCAGCAGTTGTGGAGCTGTAGGAGATGTTGGAAGTCCTCATACATTTGCCCCCTATTCCTCTGCTCAGAGGAAGATTTCATCTTTCACGGCTACACAACAGTTATAGAGATATTGGAGCTGATTAGCGAAAACAAGAGAACTGTAAACTGAGGCACATTGAAAACTTGGACTGATATTGAGTGGGTTCAGCTGCAGCAGTTTCAAGTGAGCTTCTTGCCCTCTGCACTCATTTATATCCACATGTGTCAACTGGCGCACTAGATTTAATTTTATTTAATTTTACAAGAAGCAGATAGCCCAAATCCATTACATTTCAATTTGGCTTGTTTATTCATCTGTTTCAGATGCATGGTGATGACATACAGAGATAGTTAAGATTAATGAGTGGCTGATTAGTAGCTGAGTTGGCATATGGAAACAAAGCACCTGAAATAATTGCAGCAGAAAACTCATAACATTTATTTTAATTGCTATGAGATGGTTTTGTTTGTTTTTGTAATGGCCAGAGTGCTTACAAAGCCATTTCCTTTGTGCCACTGGAATAATACCCAGAAGTGACCTTAATCCAACAGAACAGGGTAGACGCAGAATTCAGTGGCAATTCTTGCTATTAGAAAGGCCTTTATTTTTGAAAGCATATAAACATGAGCTCAGCTTTAGGTTTATCCTTATCTTACTGCACTGAATTTTGACCAGACCGAGATGTAAGAACAACAGCAGTCAAGTGGCTCAGATATTTTTACACTTGACGTGAATAAACATCAGGCCATTACAAAAAAAAAAAAAAAAGCAGAGCGCAGCTTGTTTAAATTAATGGAAAACACTGAAATTTTGCAAAATGGATACAAACTCACCAGGGAATAGCTTTAAGCTGGTGAATAGAAGAAAGTTTCCAAATGTCAGATGAAATGAGAATGTTACAAAGCCTGCTAGTAGAAATAATGGTCTGAAAAAATAATCCTCAGCTGGAGGAATAGAACTTGAGAAAATGATGAACAAGTTTGTATGACACAGTTGCCTGTGATACCAGCAAAATAGCTCAGTGTCTTCCAACCAATCCCTCAGGGCCTTGAAAAGTGGGTCAGAGCCTCAAACACCCTTTCATATCACCCACATTTCCACCTGGCTAGTTTCCAGAATAGATCACTTTTAAGGATAAACCATTCCTTAATTTCCTCCCACCAAATGCTTTCATCTTACTTTGTAGTGCCCCTGTTGATTCCCGTGGCTCTGTTCAACAAGGAAGATCTTGGACTGACATAAATTCTGCAGTTATGGTGGTTTATGTGTGTGAGGAGGAAAGTCAGTGGGGAAGTCACCTTTTTCCCTAAGGATTAGTAAAACCATCCCTAAAAGCATTGCTGGCAGACACAGCCTGTCTGTTTGGGCCAACTCTGAGACCACTCAGCCCGTGGATCATTTCTCCCCTTTGCTGTTTTGAGGAGTGTTCTGAGAGGCCTCTGCACAATGAGAGAATTATAAATATTTTTTTTCTCCTTTCAAGTCTTCTTCTTGATTCTTATATTGAAATATGATTCAGCATCCCACGGTGGTTTGCTCCATGCATGAGGCCTTAGGATGGTCTTAATTCCTTTGCACTAAAGAGAATCCCACTCTGAGCTGGAACACAACAAACCTTGTTTTTTCTCCCCTCCTCTTCCCTCCTCTCTTCCTTTCAATTTCATTTCTCCACTGAAATACTTGCACTCAGTCTTCTGCTAGTCCAGTGCCAGTTTTCCTCAGTAGATTGATGGACACAAAATTTATTAAACCAGAATTCTCTGAAAAAGCTCCTTCATTTCTGCACAGTCAAAACAACCACCACTTGTTTGGCTTCACAGAGGCTTTGCTTCCACTATTGCTTTTCTAATTTAATGGGCACTGAACTCTTCTTGTCCTTGGGTTTATTTTATGACATTCCAATGGCGTAAGTGGCATTTTCTATGAGAAATTTCACTTTCATTTCCAGTGGGAATGGGTTTCTAACCTTTCTAGAGTGATGTCTAATCATTTTTTATTGTCTCTAAAGAAAAGGAAATGATTTAATACAGAAAAGAAGACACGGTCTAGTGAATAAAAGAGACACTGATGAGCAAAGACAAAATGCTTCTTTTCCCTTTATTTCTTTTAACTTGCTGAGTCAGCTGTTGAATGTTTCCAGATGTAGGTGAAAATACTCACTTATAAAGAATTGTCACTGTTAAGCCATCTCAATTTCTAAAATCTTGAATCCTGGCCCTCCACGCTGCATCAGTCCTGACCATGTAACTCTGCCAGCCCTTAGCCACGATTTTCACCCTGTGAATTTTTCTAACCATTTGCAGCCACGGGGGGAGCTCAGCAGAAGCAGTCAGGGACGTCCCTCTTATTCATTCACAAAACCACACCCAGAACACCAAAGTTATCACTAGCAATTTATCCAGACTGCTGCTTGCCTGAGTGTTTTGATATCAACATGTGCTCTGACAGCCCTGGCAGTTCCCTGATCACTGTGCAAATGAAATTAGCAACAATAAAGGGTGTGGGATGACATGTCTCATTCTGAAAGAATCAGCTATCTTCAGCCTAATTATTTTTGTGATACAAGTCAGTCTTGATAAGGAGCCTAAAGGAAGAGAAGGTAGATAGGCAGGGTAGATACACACAGAAGCTTTCTGCGTGTAGGAGAGAGCATGACGAAAAGTGAAGTGTGGGTAAATAAAGCCAATTTGCTGAACTAGAAACACAGAAATGAAAAAACAGTAGGAGCTGGATGTAAAAAGAATGGAGAAAAAGAGTATGCAACTTTCAGTTCTTTCAGAATTAATATGGGAAAGTAGATGAAAAGCTAATTACATATTTTTTTCTCATACATTCATGATAAATGTATAATTTATATTGACTTGGTGCAAACAAGGTTTTCCTGGATATTTGGCAAACCCCAACCGGGAATGGGAAGAGGCCAGGGCACTGCAAAATACAGAGTGCTAACTTCACTTTAAAAGAAATCATGGAGTGTTGACAATTTTCTGTCTGCTGCGTTTGGGAGTGTTGGCAATGCTGACTTAGGCTCTCCTATTTAAAGAGGTGGTGACTCATCAGAAAGGAAGAGGTTTCAAGCCCACCTGGAAGCTTGAAAAACCTGAGGTTGGATGTGAATCATGGTAGTTGTGACTGGCAAGTCACGCTCACCTATGATGAGCACTTTTGTGCCAGAGGCAAAGGAGAAAGTGCTGAGCTGGAGGATAAATCTGGGGGAAGAAAAACAAGAGAGAAAACAGAGAAAAAACCAGTTCACTTTGATAAGCTGAGAAGACACTTTTCAATACCATTACTTACAACCCTGTTAGTCCTTTTCTTGGCTGGACTGTAGAGACAGAAAACTGGACCTGTTTAGGAAGACTAAGGGGACTTTTCTGGGATGAAGAAGAGCAGCTGGTTTGAGGGCTACTCTGAAACTGGGCTGATACAACCCCTGTGCTTTATAGATAGAGTGGGAAGGGTGCTTTGTGAACATGACAAAAACCTGGAATTTTTATTAGAGAGACCTGGTTTTGGTGCCATGAGTAGGGTTGTGAGTTGCTGGGGTTGCTACAAGGCCATGGAGATGTGACCAGGTAAAAGTAAGCTTCAGGGGAAAAAAACTGATTTAGTTTTTCATTAATAGTTTCTATAACTCTTTAATTCTGGAGAATTATGGTTATCTTAGGTTTAGCATTGTCTGTCTTTCATGATAACCCAATAGAAAACAATTTCTGTTAATTACTATAATGTGCTGCCCTAATCACCACAATGCTCCTGGGCAAAGCTTATTGGAGTACAACCCTTCTGTTTAGCAAGGAAAAAAGGATTTTGATTCATTTCCACCCTGCCTGTAATGGTTTTGGAAAGTCTGGTTTTTGGCTGAAATCTATGGATTTGGTTGGGGATTTTTTCCTTCTGAATCTTCTTTTGTCTGTGGAAGTGCAGACTATAATTTGAGGACAAGGTTGGATCTTCCAGTGAAAAAGTTGGGTGAAAACCCACATTAATCAAGTTCATCTCTGATGACTTTGTATCCAGCACAATAAATGTGGTCATGAAAAGATCATGAAGCCTTGGAAACCTCCTTTTTGTCTCTTTCCATAAAAATTTCGTCAAAGCTGACAGAACCTAATGAAATATATTAGTTTTGACAGACTAACACATTTTGCTGAAAATATTCTGGACAGTTCTACTTCTGAGTGGGCAAAAGAGAAGAAAAAAGCCATTTTTTTTCTGAAAAAGGTAATTATCATTATACTTTTCAGTGTATTGTTTTCTGACAGTGATGTAATTCTTTCTTGGAGGGCTGTTGGAATTGTGGTGATCATTTTAGCTTTCTGAAGTAATGAACAGCATAATGGAAACTAAACTGTTCACTGTTTAACTGAAAGGGATTGGGTGACTGTCTCCTAGGAAACAGAAAAGAAAGGGTTTGGGTGTCTTTTAAAATGTAAATGATAGAAAATATACACATTCACAGTCACATGGTGAAAAGATGTGCCATAAAATGTGTAATTACTGCTGGAAATGCCAAAGAATAGCATACAGGCTTTATGGAAAACCTCAAAATCTTCCTTATTCCAGAACCTGGGACTTACAATTTTTTCCAATAATCAGAATTTACTAAGGACTAGAAATAGAGCCTGGGTGGGGGAAAAAATTTAAAAATTTGCCTCTTTCCTTAAACTAGCAACAGCAGAACTGGACTTCAGGCTGCATCTGGATATTTCAGCCGGAGTAGCATTGATGCAGAGCAGGAGAGAAGGCTCCCTCGTGGTCTGGGTTTGATGCAAGAAGGTAAAAGTGGGACAAAACAGCAGAAAGGGGGAGAAGTAGCAGAGGGAAAAACTTTGGAGAACCAGGCTTATACTCCTGCTGTTGTCAGAGAAGCAGAGGGATGAAGGCAGAGATTTCATGATGGAGCATCTCTTCAGAAAAGAACTTTTCAACTTGTTATAACTCCTGTCTCAGGGGCAGCAACAGCAGCTGCCAGGAAGATACCCCAGGGCACTGGAATAAGAAAAGTGAGCTGCAGAACCTTGGCTGTTTCACTGCCCATGGAAACTCCCCGCTGTGTCTGAGCCTCAAGCCAGACTTTGATCTGCACCCAAAAGTGTGCTGCCTGTAATTAGACATATCACAAAACAATTTCATGTAGAAATCTGTTAAGAATGGTCATAACAAAACCCTCAGTGACACCTTGCAAAAGGTTGTCTGTTTTTGCAGAGTTCTCAAATCACAGAAATCTTTAAAGCTTTCTACTTCCATTTCAGTTTTACAGGAAAAACACACCAGACATTATTGCATCTTTCCTTAAATGTGTAAGTCACAGAATCACAGAATGGTTTGGCCTGGGAGGAATCTTAAAGATCACCCAGTTCCACCCCTTCTGCCATGGGCAGGGACATCTTCCACTACACCAGGTTGCTCCAAATCTCATCCAACTTGGCCTTGGACACTTCCAGGGATGGGGCAGCCACAGTTTCTCTGGGTAACCTGTGCCAGGGCCTCACCACCCTCACAGGGAAGAATTTCTTCCAAATATCTCATCTAAATCCAGACTGCAGGTCATCCTTCTCCTCCTTGGTCATTCTTAGTCCAAAAGTCTCCTCACCAGGTTGGCTATTCTGTTGGCAAAGATGGTTTTGCCCCGCTCAGTCAGATGGAACTTGTCTCTTTCTGGAAGTTGTTTCCTTGGGGCAGGGAATACCCTCAGCTACCCCCTGCCCCAGCCCACCTGGGGAACCCCCCACTACTCCCAGCCCCTTAATCCCCCAGGGAACCACTGCCTCTGCTGCTCCCGGCCACAAAATATTATTAAATCCAGTTTTGTCGTGCTCTAGGAAAATAAACCCCAGCTTATAAATAAAAAGGATAACTGCACTGAAGGGTTTGTGAATAACACTTAATTTATCTTGGCTAGTAATTTTATAAGTGAGAAAATGGGAGGAATTGTTAAATAAAGGCTTGGTGTTCTGGCTGCATTAGAGAGAACCTCCCATTCCGTATTTTTAGCTGCTGAATTTGTAAGATAACTGGACTTAGGTGAATCCCATTCTTCAGCCAGCCCCACTGACTTCTGTGGGAAGGGCTGAAAACAGGCAGGGGACAGGCAGCTCCTGGAGCTCTGATTCTGTGCAATAACCTGACAAGGCACTGTTGCTCGGTTAGGAAATAGAGCTGTAAAAACTTTGAAAGCCAAGGAGGCATTCACTTAAATGGATTTGTCTTGAAGCAGTCAAATTAGTGAATAGGAGGAATTCGAAATCTTATTTAAGTCCCAGGATATCACACCCTTTACTTTGGTATTCTCCTGTGGAATTTTTGGTCTCATTAACACTGTATTTAGCAGGAGAAGCTGTTAGTATCTCAAGCTACAAAAGGATTTGAGAAGCCTATTGGAAACAATAAACCCCATAATTTAATCCTTTGTTGTGCTTTGTAATACCATCTCTGCTGAGGCTGAACTGAATTGGTCTAAGTGGTCTTGTCATATTGAGTGCTGAATGAGCACGGAACAGAAGAGTCATTTCTTGTTAATGCTGTTTCCTTCTGGCTTTTGGTCTTTGCTCCTCTGCTTCCTGCCACTTCCTTGTTGAAGTGAGGAGGATGAACTGTGAGAAATAGGAAGCTGAAGAACTGCGGAGAGCAGGAGCTACTGTGAGCTCTGTCCCCAACAGAAGAGAACAACACAAATCCTGCATGTCCAGGTGGATTTGAGATCAGCAAGGTCTGTTTTTATCTCATCTAAACACCTTCCCAGCCTGAGGCTCCTGAGCAGAAGCAGACTCATGCTGAGAAGGGCTCTGGTCCTCAAGACTCTCCTGCTGTGAAAAATAAAACAAACTCTTTTTTATTTTTGTTTTTTCTTTGTTTATTGTGTCATATGTCCCCCACCAAATGAACAGAAGAAATAAAAATCATTTCCCTCAATATTAGGCCTTTCTATTCAAATCAGAACATGCTTTGCCCCAGCATTACTGAGTTTTTCCCCCTTCCTGGGCTCACCTTGCCGTTTGCAGTCCTTGTCATAAGTGGTCTTGAAGTTTCTTTAGAGTTGGCCATCTAATTTCTCCATTAAGCCAAATTATTTTTGTGCTAGATGGTTGGGTTTTTTTCAGAGCTCAGTAGAAACTGACATTCAAGTTCAGCTAAGTGCCAATAGTCTCTTTATTAATGAAATATTTCAATATTTTAAATTTACTGTCTTTAAACTAAAGCAGACATTCAAGAAGTCATTTTCTATCCCCACCTCTTTTTTGTCAGCATTTGCTGAAGTAGTTCATAGGTTGGACTGCAACAAGGATTTTTCTGGATAAATTTATGAACTATTTGATGTTCAAGTGATTTCTTGAACTATCAATCAGGTGTCAACATTTTTAGATGTCATCTACATGAAGGAAGCATTGCACAGTTCATGTAGTAATGATTATGGCATATATATGTGCATTTAATGCATATACACACGTGTATATGTGTATGTATAGGAATAAACCTCTCCAGAAAAAATTGCTATCTCAGGTGTTTAAGAACAGATCTGTCTTCCATGTTCTTTCCAGTATCTGGCACAGTGCCGTGTTTTGGATTTATGATGAAAATAATTTTGATAACACACTGACTTTTAGCTGCTCCTGGGCAGCTCTAACACCAAGTCAAGGACTTTTCATCTTCTCATGCTGCCCTGGTTGTGGGGAACAAGAAGCTGGGAGGGAACACAGCCAGGACAGAGTGACCCCAGCTGACCAAAGGGATTTTCCAGACAGTATAGCATCATGTTAAACAACCAAATTGTGATCTTCTGGCAGGGTGGTGACTAACGTACATCACTTGGTTTTTATATTTTTTATTGTTATTATTGTTATTATTATTATTATTATTTCCCCTTCTTTTTCTGTTCTATTAAACTGTTTTTTTCTCAATACATGAATTTACCTAAATTAAAAACCCCATCCATATTTAAAGTGAGAATCTTGTGATTGTCTCCTTTTTTTGCTGCATAACCTTTCCTATACTCTTGCAAGGATGGGACTCTTTCTGGAATACCTTGTCTTGTTTTTTAGAGGAAAAGCTAATAATGCATATACCAAGGAGATATCTTTTGCAGAAACACTGAATCTCCAAGTTTTACTCTAATTGTCTGTCTAAAGTTAAATAGCTGCAATATATTTTCAACTTCTAGTTCAAAATTGTTTTCTATTAAAAAAAAACCTAAAATATCTGCAAATCCCAGCAGCCAAAGACATTTGGTAACACAGACACACATTTTGTGATATATCATTACTATCAGAAAAGAAAACCATAAAGCCAAACAGTATGATTGAGAAAACAAACAAACAAACAAAAACCAGTCTCAGAGAATGCATTTTCAGTTTTATAAATGATCAATGAACAAGTCATTACAATCTTGAAAATCTGATGCTGTTCTTCAGTGACATAAAATAAGACAGTTCTGGCTTAAAAATCCTTTTTGGACAAGTAGACACACATTTATGTCTGTATTTTCATGTCTGTGTACATTTATGTGCAGATATATATTTGTGCAGATATAAATTTTTGTTTCTTTTAGCTTCCTGGGCCTTATTCATGTAAGAGTATTTGTAACCACTTGTTAAAAGTGGATGAAAATGAAGACAGTTTTCTCATGACTGAACCTCAGAAGGCGTTACACTATTCCTGGGCTTGGATATGAGCAGAGTATCTCCCACTGTGCCACTTACACAGCACCACCAGTGCCACACAAACCGCTCGAGACCGAGCCAAGAGTCAAGTCTTTAAAAATGTTCTGACTGAATACTGGGTTGGGTCATCTCCAAAGATCACACGAAGAATTAGGGACTCACTGATGGCTGTTTTATGTCTGTAGTTTTAATTCCCTGATAAAAGTCTTTCTTCCCAGGTGAAACTGTGACTTACAAGAGAAAGCACCTGTGTAAATACTTGAAGATGCAAAGGGACGCCAATTAGGCAATCCAAATCATCCTATGATTCTGTGGTGTAACTAGTCACACCAGCAGAACTGTTTTGCGAGACAGGAAGAAAGGCAAGAAGGACACCAGGAGGATCATTCAGGGTTGGTACCTGTGAAATTGCTTCTCTCTGACATGAGACTGCCATTTATAATTATTCATTTGGCAAAAACCAGTGCCTGCAAACCAGTCCCAAGTCAGAATTGGATTTCTCAGTCAGCATTTTCTGGCCCCTCTGACTGATGTAGCTTTTTATTGCCATAAAACTGGCTGCTCTCCTCCCTGGCAACAGCACAGCTTTCACAGGTGGCTGGGTGTCTGCCCATGGACATGGTTCATTCAGATGTCACTTCTCGTCTCTTCACCTCAAGATATCATGAAATGGATCCAGGTATATGTAACTAAGGTTCTCACATAATGCCACATGTCGGTTTTCTTCTACTCTTCACAGATCTGATGTGCCTGTCTCGTTCACACATTAAAAAAAGCCACTTGGAAAAGGGAGCACAGGCTGGCTTCTAAGGAACTCAAGTGAAAGTTGATCTACTTTGCCCTGCTCTGCTATGAATCTGAAAAGTATGTGTACAGTATTATGCCCATTAGCAGAACACTGTACACGAAGTGACCAAGACGTCCCTTAAGAAAAGGTAAGTTCCAAGAAGGTGTGTATACATTTCATACAGCCATTAAGAATTGGTGTTATTTCAATAAATCCATAATAATAAATTTTAATTATTAAATGAAACGTTTATTTCTTACAGCTTTCTTAACAATGAGTTGCATTCTGCCTCCAGTGAGCTGCACAATCTTCTCTCTGGGCTGAGATATTGTGGTGTGGGGATGAGACCACTGTAGAGAAATTACATTACTTGGCCAAATCCAGAGCTTTTAATTATGGATCCAAGGATCAAAAAATCCAGAAACTAAATTAAGGACCCAACTTCTCTACTAAAGAAAGTTGTTAGTCAGTCTGTCTCACCCACCCAATAGAATGTGACAAGAAAAGCTGACCAGGCATTTCCTGACATTGTGTTGAAGGTATCAGATGAAACATTAAAAAGATTGTTCATTAAAACATCTCTATTCAGCACCTTCTGTCGAATCCAAGACAAGCTTCACAGAAAATAAGATAGGATGAAATGAAGATGTTTTTTCCAGCCTTTTGCCTCCACAACTTCCCCTTCACCACCCGTGGTGTGTGCAGTGCCCACGGCTATGGAGTCCTGCTAATAAAATAAACAAAGCACAGCTGTAGCAGGTCTGCTCAAGCAGCAAGGCAGCACTAAATACACAAACCTCAGAGTGGATCTCTGCTATTACCTAGCAGGTAATTACTGAGTTACAGTGTTGGCTGAAATGCAAATAACAGTAGGACTCTGCTATAAAAATAACGGTATTTCAGGTTAATTTTGGTTCTGTGAAAAAATGCTGATACTTAGACATTCATAGTGGCAACTATTAGAGCTATCACCTTGAAACTTGAATGACAGCATCAAGTCTCAGTCTTTTACATAAAGATATATACGGCCTTGTCATTTAATTCTTTTATATATAAAAGAAATACATATTGATACAATTGTCTAAATGTTTGAACTGACTTCAGCCTACAAAGTGATCATGATCAAATGTTTTCAGACAATAGGGATATTTTATGTTCTTTTTACTTTACCATTAGCATTTTGCATCAGCCAAACAAATCGGCATTCTTCATTCTAATATCCGCCTTCAAACACTGTAGAGCTAATGAAAATGATTCTAGGTGTTCAGTAGCCTCTGCATCCTTTCTTCCTCTTATGTGCTCAGGAATGCATTTTCAAAACCATCTGCTGTTGCTAATGTGGGGTGGGATGTCCTCTAATGGGATCTCCAGGAGATTAATGGCTTCCTGACAATCTCTGATGCCCAGCCAAACAAATCCTTGTGTATCTCCCCATCAATCAGAAATATGCTGGCGAGCCTCTCAGTGCCCTAATCTGCTCCTCATCTTTTGAAATGAATTCAGCCCCATTGCTTAGATCTCAGCCGAAGGGATCTGAATTCCCTGCCTCGTGCAGGGACTTTCAGGATATCTTTACATTTTCCTGTGTCTCAATTCCTCATCTGTAAAATGGGAATTTTGCCATTTAAGGGGAGGGTAGGAGCCTAAGGGCAAATGAAAGAGAATTCAGCTGCACCAACATATCAACGAGAGGCACAGTGAACTGGGGCATTTTTGCAGAGATACAGCACAACAGGGAGCCGGGAAGTGCATGAGAATCTGCTTTAATGTCTTCAAAAATTTTACATGCTTGACCCAGAATAACAATGCTATTAAAGCATGATAAGGTTTAAGTTATCAAAATACCTTTTTTAATAAAAAAAACCCCAACCAAACAGAAACCCAACAAAGTAGAAGAGTAATAACTCCTGGAATATATTAAAGTTCATAAAGAAACACTAAAAATTGAGTCAGTCTATGTTCTGACAGTTCAAGGTTTTGCTCTCCCAACAGCTGAGGGTGGGAGTGAAATCAGCCAGGAGGTAATTAGGGTCTCATAGACCAAAATTGTCTCTCCACTGCCCAGTGTTAAATGGCTCTGGATCAGAAATGACCTTTCAGGTAAGCTGAGTACCACTAGTGTGAGTACTGTGTTATCTGTGAGGCAACACCACAGTCCTGCTGCGGGTCTGGTGTCTCCAGTTTGGTGCTTGAAACATCCCTTTACTCATCAGCATTGAAATGGGCCACATGTGCTCCATTTCTGGATGATGAGAGATGGAATTACTTTTAAAAATGCCTAATCGAGAGGAAAAAGTCCTACCAGAGGTAGTGGAATCTGCTGGGTTACTCAGGTTCAGTGCCCAAAAATTAATTTGACAATTAATTTCATCGAACTCAGAACAGAGGTAGTGCCTCCACATCTCTGAGGAGCTTATGTTGTCTGTGTAATTCTGCTTAAAAGCTACATTTTCTATTATTACTGTTTTGTGGTGACACTGAATATAATCTATATTCATATTGAGACTGATTTGTAAAGTTACTCTGTGGCCAGTCTTGCAAAGTGAAAATGTGATTGTTGTCGCTGTTGTTATTTATTTTAATAAGGTAAAATAGTGGGAAAATTGTGCAAAATGTTATTTGAGAGAACAGAAAAAGCCTAATCAATATCTTTATTTGACCAACTACTCCCACTGAGATAGTCATCCCTCACACAACAGAAACCTCTTTGAGGAACAGCAGCTTTCTGAATGTTTGCCCTGCTCTGATTTTGATAGGAAGTGGATCAGTAATTACAAAAGAACTCTTTTATTTAAAATTGACTTAGAATAAAGGAATCTGTGGGGAGCTGGACTCATCAAGCCTCGGGAGCCTCCCTGAGCTCCAGCGAGGGAACGGAGACTTGCACGCTTGGATTATTTCCTATCCTCCTTGAGAAAGATTAGTACTTGGGAGAAAAATATGCAAATGCATGCTAGCATATGTAACTGCAAATCTTGACATGTTTCTAGTTAATCTTAGCAACCACTAAACAATTGCCACCAGTGGACTCCTACTGTGTTTTTTAAAGGCTTTGGCCACGTCTTTAAAAAAGAAGCAATTTCTTGCAGTCTGTTCCAGCTCGAGCAGAAGTTGCTCAGGGCAACAATGTTGTAAGTAAAGGGCGATGTCTGCCTGATCTTTTTCTGTAATAAAGGATGTCAGACCAGATTATTGCTGTTGTCCCTTCCAGCTCTCACACCTCAGAAATGACACACTTGCATGACCAGACACTGAGACGTGTGCCCTGGTTTCTTGTTGCTCGCTGGGGGGCATTGAGTTACTGATGCAGCTCCAGCTCATTCACGAGGGTTTGGTGTTCACAGAAGGTAGCAGCATCCTAACATGACTTTTATCACATTTTTTTTGGCCCTGGTACAGATTTAGGACAGGGAGAATGACAAAAGGTGATTGGGATCCTTAATTTGGATGGGTAACTGGTGGGATGTAGAAGAAATCATAAATGCCAGGTGTGCAATTAGTTTTTAATCCTGGTAAATTGGCTTGAATGCATGATTTGAAGGTAGATTTAAAAATACAACAGGTCATGGAAGGGGCTTGAGCACTCCTGTTTAATTGCTAGCAAACTTGCAGCTTGACTTTGATTCATGTCAAATTTTCATTCTAGCCCAAAAAGAACTAAACCCTTGCCTAATTTGGAGAACAAAACAGTTTAGGCACTGTCTCCAATAGATAGTCTGGACTCTCTTCTGGGAGAAATACTGGTTAGGTATTTGGAGGCCACTGCTGCACTGTCACTTGTGGCCAAGGCCACAGAAAACTCACAGGTTGGTTTAGTTTAGGAGTACAGACTTGCCCTAAAGGACTGAGCAGTAGCAGCATCCTAACAGTGAGTAGAAAATTAAGCGTAGATTTGTAAGGGCAGAGGCTCCCTGGGCTGACCAATCTCTGCTCTGCATGTTCTCTCTGCTAACATGCCCTGCAGCAAAATGAACTGAGCTCGCTGGCCTTGCAGCAAACACTGTTGGGTGCCATGTGTTCTGGTGCTGTGGACACCGTGTTTTGTCTCACATTCTCTTTAAATTGGGAAAAGTCCCATTCTTTGAGGTGTGTCTGTTGGCATCTTTATCTCTCCCTTGTGCCGCCTGGATCACTTCCAAGTGATCCATCAAGGAGCTGGAAAGGAGTTGTCGTCTCCAGCCAGGCCAAGCTGCCAGAAGGTGTTGCAAAGGGACAGTTCTTCATCTGGAGTAATTTAAAGTTGAAAAAATGTGAAGTTTTATGGAAAAAAAATACTATCTTGTGGGTTATCCCAAATTATATTTGCAAGTGGGTTTCTTGTAAAGTTGTACACTAAGATAAGGCAAGAGATTGCTCTTTAACAGTTGTCAGTAAAACAGTAAGGGGTTAAAAGTAGTTTAAGAAATTGTTTCCTCCAGGGCAAAATTGATATTGAAGACAGTGTTCCCACTTTTCTGAATGAAGTCTCCAAAATCATGACGGCATTTAATTGAGCCTCCAGACCAGAGTATGACCTTTGAGTGGTCACATTCCAGAAAGAGTTATTATTCTTGAACCCCAGACTGCAAAGAGGATGATGCAGGAGGAGTTGCTGGAAATAAATATGAGACTTCATTCTTTTCCTGAATGAAATTAGGTAACTGCCCAACATTCTGGTTAATTTTGGTGTTTACATATTGGATTTTTGAAATTAAGCCTAAAGGATTACTGTCTGATATCTAGGTATTCTGGTGAGGTCTGTTAAGGAACGTTTAAGTCTTTGACTTAGTTTACCCTTTGATCTTTTTCTAGTGGGGGTCATGAACAAAGGGGATTTAAAATAATAATAATGTTTCAACCACCTGACAGAATTAATTTTAGACTCTAAATGTGGTCACAGAACTGATACTGCAAACTGCAGCCCTCTCCCCAGTCTCTATATACAAATACACTTGTAGAAGTAGACACAGATATTGCCAAGCTACAGATGTTGCTGTGTTTCCAGGGGACTGGCAGATCTTTAGCAGTTAAAGGGCAAGACAAATCAGGGTCCCTGTGCTGCAGGGACAGTCTTTTATTGTGTGGTTATGTGCGTCTGTGCAATTTGCTCTACCTCATAAAGATCTGCTTCAGCTGTTTGCATTTTGTTTTCTGTCACCACATTTTTTATGGCACTGGAAGGTTCAAACAATATCTGTGAAGGAAACCACTGAAAGTGCAAAACATTATATGGGAATTAATGTTTATTTTCAGGCCTGTTGGATTCAAGGTGAGGATGAGCTGATGTCCCAGAAGGACTCTTTGTGTATATGGCATGTGTTAAATTCGCCTGACTTGTTGCTGCAGCATCACTGTTGTCTCATATCTGCAGAGGTAGTTTGTTACAAGAATTTAATATTAAGTCACATCAAAAGCCTGCAAATGTTTGACTATTATTATATGAGTGGTTTATTTTAGCGTTTCCTGCAGCAGTATATATGACAAATTTTGTGTTTCTTTATTTCCATTTTAATTTTTTTTCTGTTTCTTTTGCTATTGCTCTTTCTCTCCTTTTTAGTTAATCAAGGGAGGGTTTTTCTGGTTTCTTTTTGTTTGTTTGTTTGTGGTTTTGTTTGCTTTTTTGTTTGTTTGTTTGTTTTGTTGTTTTGTTTTGGTTTTGTTCAGAATTCAGATGACAACAAACAACTTAGAGCACCATTGGCACAAATTTTTAGCCCTGCATTCCAGATGCTCAGAAAACACGCCAACAAAACAGCACAAGAGGAACCTAGGGAGAAACCTAATGTGACACTAGGTGGCTGTTTTTAAGGGATGAATGCATAAGAGGAAACATGTTCTGTCCAGCTGAAAGCAATAGCACAGACATTTTCATGGGAAGGAACAGCAGCTGCAGTAACACAGTAGCCGCAGTGAAAAATTACCAGGGTTGTCAGCTCTCATATTTCAGATAATGAGCTGATCACCAGCTGAAGTCAGTTAGAAATTTTCCCCCGTGGTGTACTACTGCCCAATTAGATAAGTTATGGGGTTTGATATGCCTCCTTGAAGCATCCCATGCTGGCCAGTGTTGGGATGATGAGGACACATCGGATGGACCATTGATCTGTTCTCAAATGGCAGTTCTGCATTCCTGTGTTTGACGGAGGGAAATCATGAGTAAGGTTTAATGAGGCAGAAGGTAAGAACTTCTACCCTTGAAAATTATTTGTTCAGGGTCGCATTTTCCTACTTGTCCACCTCCCTCCTACCTGAAGCTCTCAGTGATCATTTTCTGGTAAAGCAAAGTGAGGTTCTCTCGTGTTCAGGCAGAGTGGAGGGAAGAGCCACTCCATTCAGTGCAGACCACAATAAATGAGCCCATCTCTTTCAAAGGTGACTGTCTTCATTCTGGCAAGGGAGGCATCAGAAGAGTGACAAGACTGCTGAATAACTGGATAATTCTAAACCTTCACTTTTTACATTATTAGGTATAGAAAAGAGATATTCAGATGACTGAAACACAAAACAGGAGAGCACTTCAGTGTAGCACATACCCTTCCGTTCCCTCAGCTGACTGACTGATGAAATGAATAGTCAGGATGATCTGGAGGAGCAAAACAGGAGATTAATGGTGGTCAAGTCTGAATTACCTGAACTTGTCTCTAGTGTTTACAAAGCTTTCTTTGACTTAGTCATATCAAACTTTGCAGTCAAATCTGCTTCAGTGGAGTACAGAAGTGTGTGTGGATGCCATGTATTGCTTTACATTACTGTTACTTCTGTGATACCTCTGGGGAGATGCCAAGCTTCTCCCAGGGAAAAAAACGCTTGTTTTGGACAGTCCTATTTCAGTAGGCCATAACATTACCACTAACAAAGAATAGACCCACTTTAGCAAGGGGAAATCAAGTATTTTCATAATTTTCCAGTTTATTTAGCCTGTCATCCAAACCCTTCCTCTGTAAGCCAGCTCTGGGACACTCAACATTTGATGTGACACAGAGGTCAAGGTAATAAATAAGAGATGCAGAGAGGCACTTAATGTCTGACACTGCATCTGCAGCACAGTGTGCCTTGATTTTCACTGTGGTTTCTTTGCTGCATCTTCACTGGTCCCAGACCAGTGGAGATCTCACCACCTCAGCTCCGGCTGAGAGGAATTGGGTCATGCACCTTTCTCTCTCCTGCAGCCACAAACACTGCTCACCATCCTCAGCTACATGTAGAGGCAATTCAAATCTGCTGCAGGTGTGATTTAATGTGTCCTGGGAGACTAAATCAGTGCAGAAAATGTGTTGCTGAAGGGGGGAAAGGGTGACCAGTAACCTCAGTGCTACTTTCTGGTGCAGCTTTTATCATAGCAGTTGAAGTCCACTTGGAAAGACCAAATCAGCTGGAGAGCTGGAAAATGAGAGCAGAGAACATGTTCCCACAAACCCAACCCTCTCTGAAACATCACTGACCCCTTGTAGGATAAGTTCAGCAGCACTGAAATACTTGGCACTCCCATGGCACTTCAGCTGGCATGAAAAATTCCAGTAGCATCACTCTGCAGTTCCAGTAACATCCCTCTGCCGCGGTGTAGCTGGGCTCTCAGGTTATCCTGTGGCAACCAACCTTTTCCAGGTGCAACCTAAAGCTGAGCATCTCCCTACCTGCTCAGTAACACCAAGAGGACCCTGAGTAGGTGAAAAAAAAAAAAAAGGATTGGTTAGAAATTGAAAGTTGCATTGAGGTTTGTGACTTCTGAAGATCATTTCAGACAGTCATTTTGTTTACCTTGAAAAATGACTTGGAGAGAAAAAAGAAAAGCAACAAGAACAGATGATACGGGTTTTATTCCACAGGAAACTTGAATCCATACTGAGGGACTCTTCATGATCACCTCTGGAAGTGAGGATGAGACTGATATTAGTTTTTATAAGCCCTATTGTTCTTTGCTGTATCTATCTCCTCTGCTTAAATCAGAGAGCAGAACCTAATGAATGGTGTGGGAGAATAACATCTCCACTCAAAACACTTTGGTGCAAGATTATTTTGAAGGTGGTAGAAGGAATTTCCTTTTGTTTTGTGAGTAAGAAATGCAGACCTGAAAGAGTCTGTAAGTCTTTTACCCTGATTGCAGTAAAGAGGCTATCAGTTCAAACTAGAGTTCAGTTTTGTTTCTCATTAAATAATTGTTCCTGACTGCCATCTTCTGTATACTTAAATTCTAAGTATATATTTATAGCACAATGACATATTTGGCTGGTTTTGTTAAAATTGTTGAATTTATCCATGCCATTCAGCAATCTTTATTTCAGTGTCTTTACTGCACGTCCCTCTTTTTAGCAAGTAGGCAATATAATAAAACCCTTATCCTACATCATCCATTTGTTTTTTAACACAATGCATTTGTATCTCCAGGGAAAACATTTTGTATCTACTCAGCAAACAATGCCATCACTGTGCAGAAAGATCAAAACATTTGGAGCAAAAAGAAATCTAGAAATTCAGATTGGGTGATGGTGGAGGTAGGTCATTCTGTTGACGTTCATCAGGGAACAGAAGACCCTCAAACAGTGAAGACTGGGTTGTTAAACTACTCCTGAGAACCAGCAGCAGCTGCTTTGTTTGGTTCTCTCCAGAAGTGCTCCTTTCATACCGCAGTCCCAGATACATTCATCAGGTGGTTCAGAAAAAGGCAAAAATCTTTGCCCAAAAAATGTCTGCAGCCCGTAATTACGTGCAATTTACGGGAAGCAGCAGAATTTTGCAGCTCCTTTATCTGAGTTTCTTAAGTTGGAAAAGCTGCTGATATGCCTCTATCTTGGTCCCCAAGAGAGGAAATAAAAGGCTGTAGAATCAGGTCTCTCACTTCTGAGCCCATCACCAGCCAGATCTGGGGACTGGACAAAGTTTAGGCACTTGGAATAGAACTCATTGCACCTAAAAATGTACAATGTGAACTTACACAAGTGCAGTGTTTATCTGGGCTACTGCCTGCTGCTGAAAGCAGTAGCTTTGTTTTCTTTTAGCCACGGATGGATTTTTGTCACAGATCTCTGGTCTCTTTTTTCTTGTGTGGGACCTTGTGCTTGACACATCTGCACCGAACTGAGCTCTCACATCGCAGCAGAACGCAGCAAATTGTCAGGACTGCACTGCATCTCATAGGGGGGAAAAACTACTTTGGGGGGAGTGCTTTAGTTTCCTGTTGCCCCAGATTACTGCATTGATTCATCCTGAGGCTCATTGCAAGGGGGGCAACTGAGGCAAGAAGGAAAGAGACTGGAAAACTTTTTAACAGCACCCTGAAATTACTACACACTGGGACTCTAACTCAGTAGGTCAGCAGTAGATATCTGTACACCTCCAAAATAAATTAAGATCCAGCACCTCTGCCGCTCTGGATTAGGTCACTCAACATTCATTTGTTGGACTAAGCAACTTAATTTCAGGGCAGTCTAAAGGCTGTATTAATTCAGCAGGAAGCCATTCCACCCTGTGAATAAATTGTTAGTGTAGTGATTAAGGCACTGGTCTAATTGCTTCAAATTTGGAAGTTCATCCAGGCTTTATTCTTTGTAAGATTCCCTCATGGAAACTAGTTCTGTCCATCAGTACAGATTTTGGGGCAATATAGTTTTGTGCTGGTCAGTCCGCTATTATCTTTTTATCTTCCAGCTAAAATAGAATTTGAAAAATGAGCATTTGAAAAAAAATTAATCAAAGCAACAGAGTTGGAATCCTGTGTAATTTTATACAGACTCTGTACAGATTTGCTGAGGACATTGGTTGTTTTGTTCTCATTCAGTTAGGATTGCTGTATATATGCTAAATTAAAGTTCAAGGCAAATTAATAAAAAATAAGCAGTTTTCTGTCTATTAGGAAATAATGACTTGAATTTACCTATGCATGCACTTCTTTTATTCCAGCAACTTGTCTGTGACTCCTTTTAAAATTACTCAAACAGCACGAATCCTGAGAGATTTAAAAAAAAAAAAAAAAAAAGGCACAGAAAAAGAGCCTCATAGGTATTTTTATTTAACAATAATAAATGTTCTTCTCCACTTTATTTAATTCATATACATTCTCTGTTTCATAGCCCTAAGGGTGTATTACAAAGATGAACAGATGTCCTCGTAGAGTAAAAAGTCTAAGATGCAAATGGGACATCTTACTCTTTATATTAATTTAGGCAGTCTCATATCACCTAGCATTTGACCATTCAGTTCAGCTTCCCCGGCCAGAGGAGTTCGTGGATTGATTATACAAGTCCTCTGGCTTGAAAAATAACAGCTGCCATACCCAGAGGTTCCTCCTTGATTAATTTATTCACGTTTGAATCTGTGTCCCACAGAGTTTTGAGAGATAGGTCTGGGGAGTGCTAAAGGCAAGTCATTAAGGGCACTTTTCTATGAACTGCAGTTTCCTGTGGCTTTAGGATGAGCGAGCTCAGTGACACCAACTTAAGTTGCAGCTACGAGAGGGAGCAATTAAAAAAGCTTTCAGAGGAAGTGGGTTTTTTTGTTTCTTAGGGTTTTTTGGGGTTTTTTTCCAAGCTTTTCCCCTACACTTTGATTAGTCATTAGTTGTTTTTGTGCATTACAACAAAGCACTGAGGAAAAGGAGCAGCTTCATGCTAAATGCACTGCAGAGACATGACCACACAGCTGCCTCTGCTAAGAAATCATGGATATCTCCATAGGTATCTCCTGGTTGGAAGAGCCTTCCCGAGGTGACTTAGCCCAGCCTCCTGCTTGAAGCAGGAGCAGCACCATCAGCAGATCAGGTTGGCCATGGCTTTATCTGAATCAGTCCAGAAATGTCCAAGAACAGAGGCTGACAGCCTTTCTGGGAAACCTGTTCAGTGCTGCAACACCCACCTGTGGAAAGGGTTTTCCCAGTGTCCAAGCTGAACCTCCCAAGACTTGGCCTGAGGCCATTGCCAGCGGTAGTAATGGGAAAAATTTGGGGAGTTTTTCTGTGCAACTCCCCTTCATGTAGCTCAGTTTGACATTAGATCACCTCCTTAGGACCCCCTTCATGAGACGACAGGGACTCCCTCACCCTTTCCAGATGAGGGTCACATACCCCAGGTAGAATCCAAGCTCCCTCAAAAATTGCCTGAACCTCTCCCTCCACATCCCAACCAGACCTGTATTTTAGGTGCAGTTTCACTGGCATAGAGATAAATAATACCCCTGATCTGAAGCCTCCACTCCTCAGGTAGATGAGGGTGCAGTTTGCTTTATTTACTGTAAGAGAACGCTGCAAAAGGGACAGCTGAGAGCACATGGAAACTTAAAATCTAAAATTTTGTGTATGCCATACTTTTTTCCCTACAAATCTCTGTGACACTTCACCTGTACAACCTTGCCAAGGTAAGGTTTACTGTGCTCTTACAAAAATGATTTGCAGACATGCTGCTTGCCTGGGGTATGCAATATTTATTTATTAGTGTTTTGATTTATAATACTTATATAAGAAAGTACCTTTTCCAAGTTCTAGGAGATTTTGCCATAAACTAAAAACACTGTCACATACAAACAGACAAGTTATTGCTCCTCCCAGAAAAGTTAAAAAAAAATAAGAGACACCCAAAGTTGCATGTAACTGTTATTAGAGTGTCTCACTTTATATAAAATAGAGTTCATTATCTCCTACAGTTATGCAGAAATAGATAAGATATTCTCAAAGATACTCTGACTGTTGCAAAATTGAGGTTGCAGTGGGTAAGAGAAAAGTGCAAATTTTAATGATGTGTGAATTTTATGGAACGTCCTGTCTGGTCCTGTTGAATCCAGCTGTGCCAGTGCGGTACAGGGGTAATGAACAGGTCCAAGGCCACGTTTTTACTTCTGACTGACCCGTCCAGCTCTTGGCGTGGATGCAGGTCTCATCAGTCAGCGTTTCCTGGGGTTGTTGGCTGTAAAGGTTGAACTCTGGCTTCTTCACAGAAAGGCACAAGCTGTAACTGCTGTGGCCTGAAAGCCGTGGGTTGTTATCACACGTTTCTGCAGCCACTTCCTGAGCCTGTGTGTGTGTGGTACTGGGTGTGTGCTGGAAGCTGGGAACATGGGATGAATGTCAAGAGAAAGGGGAGGATTCGCTCACCTAAAGTGCACAGGACCTGCTTCTTCACGGGACGTGTGATTAAGCCATGAAAATCTGTCATGAAGTGCTATGCACACCAGTAGTGTACGTGAGACTAGAGGTGATTGGACAATTTAATGGAAGAGAGATATCTAAGGGATATTTTTATAATGAAAAAAGGAAATGTTATGGTTAATGGTTATGAAGAACAACAGTAGTTGTTCAAGGTATGCCTAAAGGAGGACTGCTGGAGGCTAAGGGGGTGTTTTGTGCCAGTAATCTTTTTTTCTCTAGGTTTTTACTGCAGGACACTGATGTGAAGAGGCTTTTGGGGCGCACTGACTTTACTCTGATCCAATGTTTTTCCTGTGCACCATCTCTGGTGCTTCCTCTGGAGTCATAGAATCAACAATGGTTTGGATTTAAGGGACCTTAAAGACCATCTTGTTCCAACCCCCTGTCATGGGCAGGGACACCTTCCACTAGACCAGGTTGCTCAGAGCCCAGGCAGAGAATGAAGCTCCTCTGGACTGGGAATTAACCTGTGAAGGAGCTTCCAGAGCCTGGTCAACAAAAGCTGAAGGGATGTAAAGCTACATAAAGCAAATATCTGTGAATCTTTCCTATATATTGAATGCTGAAGGGACTGTTACGATCATCTGGTCCCACCACCTGGCAATACCAGACAGACCAGCACTGCCTTGGTTTTTAAATTCTGACTTTTTAAAGCAGTCAGCTACTCAAGATGACAGCTGACTTTTAAAAGTCAGCAGCTCAAGTATGGTGCTTTTCTAGGCAATTTATTATTATTTTTCTTAAAGAAATTTCAGATTGATTTAAAAGTGCTTACAGCCAGAAATACATCAAAACATGGGAGAAATTCAGAATAGGCAATGCAAAAGTTTCACTTCAGAGTTTTATACATTCTAGGATCTCAAACATCATTCAGGCTGTCCCGGAAGAAGGAAGATTTTAAATTTTCTCCCTGACAAACTGTTTTTTAAACCCCACATATTTTTCATATAGGGCTCTTCAAAATAAGTTCTAGGAATTTTATTTTTCATCAGAAAATTTTTCCCTCTTTTACTTCTTGCTTAAAGAGAAAGGAATAATTTTATTTGCTCAAAAATGTAACAACAACAAAAAAAGAGAGGCAGAGAATGAACTTGGAAAAATTTGGAAAGGTGAAAGTTTCAGAAAGATCCTGGTGCCACCAACCCAAATATTATTATTAGAAATCTTCATGAATTCTTAATGATTGGACATCACAACCTATAACGTTACTGGGATGAACACATTCTCTGGAGCTCAGAGAAGAGGTTCAAGTAAAATCTTGCCTGAAATGTCTTAGGAAATTATAAACAAATAAAGACATGTTAGGAGCAAAAAAAGTGTCATTCAGCTCTTGTGATACTGGTCTTGGTAAATCCTACCAGCTTAATAATTAAAAAAAAACCCAACCACACTTGGAAACGGTTCAAGAAAGAAGGTCAGAATTTGGAAAAAGAAATCACCAAAAATTGAAATTATATATGTGTATATATATATATATACTTTTCAAAAAATTTCTTTTCCTTCTACTTCATTAAATTTAATATATCTCATTTATGCAAGAGACGATAAAGAGTTGATCAATTCACAGTCTATCAATGCCTCCATTAGGCAAAGAGAATTTTTTTATCTAGCAAAAACACCCATCACATAAAACAGAATAAACCAATCATCACATCAAGTGACTGGAAGTTAAAGCTAAACAGATATATATTAAAAATATGGGCAAAAGTTTAATGGAGAAGACAATTCACTGGGGAAACATTTCATTTTTAAGTATGATGATTTTTTTATACAAGAATAGGATGATTTTCTAGAAGGAGCATGTTGGGTTTTTTCAGACAAGAAAAATAAAAGTCTAGAAAATGGATCTGCAGAAATAACTTGTTTCCCCCCCGCAGTGAGTACCCAGTGATGCCTCCCGAGGGTTTGCACACCTTTAACTCAGTGGCTTGAGCCAACACTAACCTGAAGTGACCTGGTAACGTGAGTGCTGGGTATCAGCAAAGCTCTGTGAAGGCTTGATGGAAAAACAAAGCCAAGATGAAATCCCCAGGAAAGTGATGTTTTTAATTATCACTCAAAACACAAAGATAGAAGCTCATGATGTTAAATATTGCCTGGCTATGAGAGATGCAACACATGCAGAGTGTAAGGATGACCCACTTACACAATTTGGTGTGAGAGCCTCTGACCTTGGGGTGGTGTGATTAAAATGCACCAGCAGTAAGGGGGGTGTTTGATAATTACATGATGGAAATCAAATGATGGACAAAACCAAGTTCCAAGAACAGGTTTATTGTACGTGAGGAGAATCATCACCTACTGCCGGTGACTGGGGGGTGCAGGGAGGTGCAGCCTCATGGAGCTGCTCACCAACAGACCAGCATTTCACTGCTACTTTCTGTGCTCCCAAAACCATGAATAGTCGAGTCAGACTGAGTAAGACTTGAGTAAGAGTGTCCAGAGATATTTGTAACCACTGGGGAAAGTGGACCTTAGAGGAGTAGCCAGAGTTCGTTCAGGACTACAGGATCCACAGGATCAGAGGACACTGCAGCCAGAAGGCGCTGGACTGGGAAATAGGTTTGTGGGAGAGCTCAACCTGACCCAAAGATCTATTAATTTATGAGACAACTGTGATGACTTTCACTGTTAGTTGCCACAGAACTCACAGTTCATGGATACAGGAGAGAAGTAACACTGGATGAAATCTGTCCAGGACAGAAATTAAGTCAAACATTAATGATAATAAAATACTAATTATGCCTAGAAAAGCATTTAAATAATGATAATTCAGATTATGTTAATGTACCCTTCTCTTTAAACATGCTAATTACCCGTTCAAGTTGTAGAAGGTCAAAGCAGTGTGTAGTTGGCTCTCCTTAATTTTTTTCTTATATGCTGGAATTCACTGCCTTGGCTGATGTCCATTTTCCTTTTTCAATCAGCAGTTTACGTTTTAAATTAATTCATTAGGGAATAAAAAATGTTTAATTAAAAAAGTAATTTATTCCTAATGATTTCGAGTCCTATAAACTGACAAAAAGTATTGCTTTAACCTATTTATTAAAGTCTGAGTGATGTGTTATCTCCCAAGAACGCTAAAGATGATATGATTGTTATCAGTTTCATTTACTCAGCACAGAGAGAGGACTCTTGGCTGTGTGTCCTTTATTACTTAAACACTGATTAGGAGACCCGCATGGTAACTGTAAGCAGCAACATTATGTTGATATCAGTTTGATTAAAAAACTTTTTGGCTCTGATAAGAAATGACCAGGGTAAGAGTTAATATTTTAAAGGGCTTCTTTTGGTGCATTAGCTGAGTTTCAATGTTGTTTGGCAGAAGCTGAGGGAAGAAGGAGAGCAAAGAAAGGTGTTTTGGCTACATGAGTATGTCTTTTGACACATCTAAAGAAAGAAAGAATCGTTGTGAAATATGAACTGCAGGAATTGGCTGAAGGTCTTATGGTCCATGTCCAGCATTAATACTTTCTGTGTCAAGTGAATCCTGAACTAAGTCTTGCATAGCAGGGTGGGGAGGAGATGAGAAAGTGAAAGGAGGAAATAAATTCGACTTACAGACATATTTTTCCCCTGGGCTTGAACTGAAGCTCAGTCAATGGAAGATGTCCTATTATTTTGGCAGGACATTGCATTGGGTCCTGTATCATCCTGAGATACACTGTTTTGTGAGATGCAGAATAGGCATTCTGTGAATTCTGCTGTTTTATTTCTACGTAAAGAGACAACAAATTAGCCAGGCAGAGTTGCAATTTCTGTGTTCAGGGAATGAATTCTTTGCACTGTGTCTTGCGAGTGGAAACAAGAAAGTCAATAGAGAAACTCCACCTGCACTGTTGTGTCCAGCTCTGAGGCCCCAACTTAGGGAGAACATAAATCTGTAGAGGAGGCCACCAAGGTGCTCCAAGGTCTGGAGCCCCTCTGTTCTTGAGACAGGCTGGGAGAGCTGGGGGTGTTCACCTGGAGAAGGGAAGGCTCCAGGGAGATCTTAGGGCCATTCCCAGGTGCATGTTGTGACAGGACAAAGGGGAACGGCTTTAAACTGAAAGAAGACAGGTTAAGATAAGATATTATGAAGAAATTCTTCCCTGTGAGGGTGATGAAGCCCTGGCACAGGCTGCCCAGAGAAGCTGTGGCTGCCACATCCCTGGAAGTGTCCCAGACCAGGTTGGATGGGGCTTGGAGCAACCTGGGCTAGTAGAAGGTGTCCCTGCCCATGGCAGTGGTGTTAGAATGAGATTATCCCTTCCAAGGCAAACCATTCTCTGATTCTATGGTTTTGTGAAAAACTACGCACTCCTTTGTCCAGCTGTATGATCTAACATATTTATTTTGAGATCACAACTCACAGCTGAAATAAACCAGGCACCTGTATGCACAACTTTTGTTCTAAAGAAATTCTAAGAATTTAACTGGCCTGTCTTGCAAGGAAATTAAGGGCTGAGTGCCTGTTACTTACTCTGTAAGTAGACAAGAGTTCCTTCCTTACTGCTCTTTGTAAAGGCACAGTCAAGCCACATGTAGGATATTTGCAGATATTCTTCTCTGAGAATGGGGGAATGGAGCATTTTAATGGTTGCTGTTGACTTTAAATTTCCAGTCACTCTCTTTAAGTACAACTTGTCTTTTTTCAGGTTCAGAGAAAGGATTTCTGTGACACTCACTGAAGTTCTACATTTATAGAAAATTAGTGTGTATGTAAATCACAGATCAAGGGAATACTTAGGAAACATCAGTTCATGATAAATGCAAAATATCAGAGATTAGCTCTAGAACTGGTCATCTGAATTCAAAAGTAAAATGTTGTAAACAACCGTTACAACTGTCACGTGTTTAGCAAAGCTTCAACAATTATTTGTTTCATGAACTGGGCCTTGTCAGCATTTAGGAGAAAATGAGATGGACAAAAAGAGAGAGTGAGCAAGTGCAACAGTGATTTGGCAGGAATTTTCCTACAGTGACAGAGGGTTGAAAAATATAAATGGAGCTATGAGCATGTGCAGTGACAATTTGAGATGCCATAAAATCAGCTTCATTGCCTGTCATGTTTTAAAGATAAAAATTTGGCACTTTCTGTGCAGTTTGTCCTGGTTTAAATACTCCAATAAGTTGTGGGACTGGTGTGCTTCGAGTGATGTAGGCTGGAAAACGAGAAACCTGCTAACAAAATGTTCTACACAATTACCTAATTGCCCTGAAATCTGTTTTCTGAATTTAAAGTGTAATTTTAAGTGCAAAGTTTGCACATTATCAAATTGTCCCACTTTGAAGGAATATTTCGGGACCTTTCTCAGAGGAGAGCTCCCCCAAAAAAAGTTTTTCTGACAGAGTCCTTTATATCAAATTACTCTGACTCTCAAGACCTAATCAAAAATGAAAAGGTATTAAGCAGAGAAAAGAGAATTTTCTGATGCATTTTAACTCCATATTCATTTGGTTTAACACCTTTCTTGAAATCGAATTCACATATAAAAGAAATCCATTCCCTTTTTACGTAGGAAACCAAGACATGTAAATATGCAGCTTCATTTTCAGCAGACCTGACCCAGAAGCTCTCAGTTCAAAAAAAAAAAGGACAATTATTTCAGCTGTAAACTAGAAATGGAAGCTGTCTCTTGTAAAGTGCACATCTGATCTCCTGTAATAACCCTCCCACTCTTCTCTCGTGGTGTCTCTTACAGCACCTTAGGATGCAGCTGCATCTGTCCCTTTGCCTGTTAGACCTGACACCTTGATCCAGCATTAGTGTTTTATAAAAGACATTTTTCCCAGTTCTTTCCCCATCTTCTCTTCCCTTTTACATATTTCAAAACTTCAGGAACATATCTGATTTTTCAGCGTATGTACCTGCTATCTGGTTTTGATGGTGGTGTTACCAAGCACACTGTGGTATGTTTTACAGGAGATGGTAGAAAATTCTCCTTGTTCTTCTTTTCTGGGCAAAACTAAGGTTTTGGTTTCCAGCCAAGAGCTGATCAAATGATAGTGGAACTTCAGGTTGCTATGGAAACCAGACTACAAAGACAAAGTTACAGTATTTATCTAATATCTCCTTTGCAAAAGTGTATTTATGTATTTATTATGTGCATCCTTTCAAAAGGGTACCTTAAGTAGGTAACATAAGTTCTTAAGCTAAATCCAATACTAACTATAGCAAAATATATGCAGCAATAAAACACTTTTATTGCAAAAATCCCAAAAGTCTTCACATGGTCACCAGATAGCAAGATTTAATATATATAAAGTAAAGAAAACTGTTACCCACTTTCTTCTCTGCCAGTGCTCATAATCTATTTTACAAAGAGCTTTGTGGAATAGTCTCTTAGAAGAACAGTTTTTGCAGTCACATCTTTTGAGATTAAATACATTTTTACTGTCCTTCCAACCAACAGAAATGACCATGGAGAAAAAAAAAACCACAAAACAAAATGAAAAAATCAGATTCTGGATGTTAAGTTGTAGAAAGTAAAGTTAGGAGTTCAAGAGGCATTTGGACAATGCTGTCAGGCACAGGGTGGGATTCTTGGGTTGTCTTACCCAGGGCCAGAATTTGGACTCGATGATCCTGATGGGTCCCTTTCAGCTCAGCATATTCTATGATTCTCTGATTAATCTCGAGCTAACAAAGAGAACAGCATCCCAGAGACTGTGGGATGTGCAGAAACCTTGTGCTTTCAACAGCAGCTGGATCCCAGAAGTGCAGCTGGAAAGCAGATGCACCAGAACACGCTGATGGAGAGTCTGGGTTGTTCCAGGAAAGGAGGCACACAAATTCTTCCAGGCATTTAGGGAGAGGATGCTCCCTTGGCTGCCCCTGATTCCCGTGCTTGAACATGCAGCTCAGAGGAGGAGGATTTGCTGTCTCACAGCCCATGCTGTGCCAGGCTGAGCACTAAGCAGTGGCAGAGACGCTGCCTAGTCTAAAAGCAGCAGGGGTGCCTTTACACAGCAGTGCACTCCACAGGGTAGGTGTGCTCTGTGCCACTCCATGCTTTCATATTCTTCAAGGAAACAGGATCATCAGACTTCCCTGCAGAGAGGCAATCAAGCATACAACAGTCAAGGTGGGACCAAGAAGGAGAGTACATAAGATCTGCGGCTATTTCGCTGGTTGAATCTGGCAATACACCTCTTATCTCTCCCACAGGAGGTAAAACAGCAATGTTTTGCTGTGGTATGAGAATAAAAATAATTTTAAAAAAAGCATATTTCAGATCTGGAATATTTTTGAGGTTATGAGCAAAGCTACTCAGCTTTACAGTGTGGTAGAGCCTGAATCCTTGTTTACTTGCTCCCCCTCTTAAACTTAGTGGCACTGAGTCTTTCCACAGGGTAACATACCTAGTGTGACATAAGTGTCCCACTGAATGAAACCAGATCACTCCAGGCAGATTTTCATGCTGCCAAAATTTTATTTCCTCTTTCTTCTCTCCCTATCACAACTCCCTGTTTGCTTTTTTTTCCTTCCCACAACTTTTATCTCCTAACCTCATTCTGCATTTTCCTTTCTAAGGTTTCATCTTCCTTCTTTTCATGGGCAGCTTTTGTGTTCATCACATGCCTTGGGGTGAGATAAGAGATGAGGCTCTTTATTGTGAGCGGCGAATCCAACTAAAAGTAGATTAGCAAAATATGACAGATTCACCAGTGTATTTAAGATGAAGTCTGAACAATTATCAAGGGCTTTGCAATTAATTTCCTCATGTTTCCACCTGCAGCTTGTTAGCAATGCACCTGGTTTCCAGCATTAGAGGGATATGGATTCGTGTTAGAGGTTGTCATGCAGTTGTGTAGTCCCATGAATTTTTCAGGCAGATGTTCCTATGGCTGGGTGATTACTGCAGCAGGAATGTTTGCTTCATCACTAATATGTTAAATAGGCTGCAGACACCAGCAGAGTCTTGCTGGCATAGGGTGCTGACACATTTAAATGACAGCTATGCAATAATTATTGCCATGTAATAACACAGCTTGGATGTGGCCCCAAAAGCCTGGCTGAAATGACCACGCTGTAGGTTCCACTGTTAGTGGTAAAAATGATCTGAAGGAGGGACAGCGGGGTGTCAGGCATGGTTTTGGAGCTGTTTGCTGTACCTACACAATCTATACAAATCTAGAGCATGGACTGTGTTTATCCTGGTGTTATACAGCACACAGACAATGGTCCATTCCCATGTCATATCCCAGTGTGGACAACAGGGTCAGAAAATCAATGGTTGAGAAAAGGGACATGAGGGAGATAGTGAATCTTGCTCCTTGGACATGGCAGAGGCTGTAAATAAATGGAGAGACTGTATACACAAGGTGCTTAGGTGTTCCTTAGGAGACATTTGGCATTTCTACACTCTGAGCCCACTTTACTTCCTCCCCTATTATTTCCCAATAAAAAATGATGAAATGCTGCTGCTACCAACCCCTGTGTTAGCAGTGTGTTGTATTCTTATGTCAAAGAGAAATTTTCTACCATATAAATCAAGAATTCATTTGTTTCTTTATTTCCTGATAAAAATCAAGACTGTTTGATCCATGATTCAAGGTCAGAATCGACACTTGCACTTCCAGAGGGCACAGACATTGATTACTGGAGGAAGTTTTTTGCAAACAAACCTCAGTAGATCAAGTCAATACCTACTTCAACCTTTTCACACACTAATGTTGTTTTTGTCAGAATTAGAACCAAGCTGAAAAGAGGCTCCTTTCTATCTGTAAGGGAATATTATTTGGTGGTGTTTTTTATGTCTTCCTGAAACAAGCCCAGACATAGCATAGTAGCACTGCAGTCGTCGCTTTTCTTTATTCATTTTTACAGAAACCAGCTTTGTCCTATTTCTGTTTACCTAATTTTGGACAGTCACGTGCCTAAACTCTGATTTAGACTCATCAACAGAGAAATCCAGGCAGAAGCAGAGTATGACTCAGCCCAGCTCAAATCAGAGTCATTCTCTACAACCTGCCTTCACTGACAGTACAAAGAGCATGAGTTCTGCAACTCCTCAGCAGAGCAAGAGGTCTGTTAGTTGCAAAAACTGGCCACCCAAAAGTGAAGATCAGATCACTCCTTTCTGCTGGCAAGAAACTATCTTTTAACTGGAAAGTGAAGCCCACGTCTGGGATCCACACAGAATTGTCACAGAACGGTTAGGTTTGAAAATGCCATAGAGCAGACTTAGTTCAAAAGACAACACCTGAGACGGAGCATGTGGGTAAATCTCAAGAATCCTCTTTTAAAGCTGATTTCATTCTAGCCTCAACAGCCCAGCTGCAACTCTTTTGCATACAGGCTACACTTTTGTCCCTCACAGTTTTCATATTTCTCCACTTCAATCTAAAATAAACTTTATCACTTTACAATTAGTATAAGATAATCATTGTATTTGAAAAGGAAGATGAGTGTATTTTATCTGGATCCATAATAATACAAAAAGCCATGACAGCTTATGGGGCTTCTGTTATGGCCAAATTGCCACTACAACGTGTCAAATACATTCTATTTTTGTGCTGACATAGCACAGATTTCAGTCTCATCACCTGCTCAAATTGCACGTGGGAGTAGCTGGCACACAGACCTACTTTTGTGTGGCTGTACTTATATCAAGACACAAGCTGGATGCCCGTCTGGTTATGCTCCAATTAATTCCTGGCTCAAACTGGAGCTCAAACTTATCTGTCCCAGGCAGGTGCAGTCAAAACTTGGCTTTCGTCATCTCTCAGCACCAGTAGTCATGGATTTACCAGACAGGACCATGGGGTTGTACTCCTCCTCCTCACCTGTTATGTGACAGAGAAGGAACTATAATACATTATTAGCATTGTGTTTCTATCCAAACACTGATATTTGAACTGGAATACACGTGTTGCTTGGCAATTGGTGCTAATTTGATGCTGAGCTTGTTTCATGGTAATTAATCTGGGCATGGTTGTTATTAAACTCTTCAGAAAGTTATGAGTTGTATTCATAACTCCTAAATGCTTCACAGATTTTTCAGCACAAGCATAATTTAATTAAATATTTCTTCAAGATGACTATTCTTCAAAAGGATTTCCATGAGAATGTCTAGACTCCCAACCAAAAAATTTCCTTTTGCTGTTGGACAGCAAAAATCAGTGACAGTAGACTTAGAAGTCACCCATGAACAGCAAAAGAAAATATGTAAAACCTCCTAATGCATTGGATGAAAACACTCTACAAGTCAATCATCACAGTTATTACCTAAATATTTATAAACAACCCTTATATTTAAAGGCTCAGGATCAGTTCAGAGAGGGTTCAAATAAAGTGAATCAATTTAAACATAAATGACATTTAAAATAAATGTTTTGACTAGTGAAGTCAGTGCAGAATTGATTAAACAGCTCAGTGTGTAGAGGTTGCAGCTCACCAGGTCTAGCTTCTGAGAAAATGTTTCTCATGGTACTAAACCTTCTGTTACCTTGTTTTACCCTGGAATGATGAAGCAGAGTTATTTCTTGTTTACAATTCTGTATTAAACCAGGACCACGGCTTGAGCTGATGCTCCACAAATGTGCTGTGCTCTGGAAATCAGCTCTGATACAGCTCTATTTAAGGGGAGTGTAGGCAAATTACATGACCCATTGCAAGATTTGGCCTGGATAATATATAAAAAAAAAAGAAAAAGTTAAAATTATGTAAATCAAGATTGTAATCTCTGAGATAGAAATATAGAATATATGTGGGTTTTTTTAAAGGCCATAAATGTGCTAAATTTAGGCTGAATGAAGACACTTTCTGGAATTGTATACACTGCTATATCCTTAGAGAAGCATGATAGTAGGTGATTATAAGGTGCAAGAGGGGAAATGTAGGGAGAAAGGAAAGATTTTTTTTTGAAGAAAAGGATGTCTGAACTCGGAAGGAGGTTTATCTCTGCTGACAGGGTGCACACAAAGCTAAAGTGAGCTTTAAAATCTAGAAATAGGTGTAAAGTTGAATTAAAAAAGAACACCTCAGATGCACAAAAGCAGGCTGAAATTTCAGATGATGGCTGCAGCAGTTGCCAGTTACCAAATTTTGAACTACATTCTAGTCTGGGTACATAAAGAAGACCCAGAAAGCAAAATGTGATCAGTAAGAGATTTATGAATGCTGTAATTGGCCTGAAGAGAATGAATTAATGGATAGTGAGTACTTTGACTCACTGTAGAGCAAAGACAGGGCTAAAAGGGGTCTTTTGGGTGTGAAAATAGCCTATCAGGCATTTAGTAAGGGTTGGGTATAGACAGGGCGGGAAACAAGAGATGAAACGCAATAGGTACTAACCAGGATGAGGGTATAGTCCCAAGACAGCAATTGCTTCCTCCTCCTAGAATTATTTTTCTGTTTGAATGTATGGTAAAACTTTCAAAAGCTTTTCAAACAGTGCTGTACTCAAGGGTGAACACAAGTAAGCAGCCCTGACTTAATGCTGAAATGCAATGTATGAATTGCATCCACTTGTCACTTCTCAACCTCACTGGGACACAAAGTGTGCAGACTCAGACTTTTCCTGGTTATTGAACAGATATATATATGTATCCACTATTTTTATCTAGTCATTTTTACATCACCAATTTTAAAGAAGGGTTTGAAGCAGGATAATGAAATTATTCTTCTATTTCCTCCTATTATCGATTCCAGGAAGCTCCTCTTAAACATGAGTGGGCAGCTGGTCTGGTTCCTTCAGAAGAGGGTGGCAATGAATGACCAGTGTGAGCAAACTCTTTGGAAAATGTGATTATTTATTTTGCAGTTCTAAAAGTAAACACTTCTGAAAATCTGTCCTGATTGTAAATGTCAAAATCTTGTTAGTGAATACAAGTGTTTGTGGGGAGGAAGGAGGAATGTGAAAGGGTGTTTGCTATGCATATACACAGGGCTGAATTTCAGCCTAAAGAGCTGCTAAGTTTGATTGTTATTACTATGTTCTGGTTCTTAATAGAGCAATATGCCTAGAAGAAATGGAAAAATAATTGGCTGTATTTGATGGCTGTGGCATCAATCATTCATCTACCCATCCATCCATCCATGCATTTAATGAGAGCCACTGAAGTTTCCCTCGGAAGTAATAAACAAAAATACATCCTGCAATTAGTTTGGGCATTGCAAGATGTCCACTTAATTTCACTGGGTACACTAAATCAACTCTGTGCCTCCTTCAGTGCATTGCAAGAAGCTGGCTGGAAAGAACTTCATCTCTTATTAACTCACAATGCAAATGAAGGTAATGCTTTTGTACTATGAATTTCCTCTGCTGTTAAACCTGGAAGTCAGTGGGATAGTGGAAGAGCAGATGAAATACAATAGCAATTGTCACATGCAATCAGAGGTTGGTAAAAGTTCTGACTTATAACATTCTTTACTATGCTTTACTTTCTGGAAGAAAAACCTCCTGTTGCTATTTCAGACAAAACTCATTCTTGAAGTTCCCTCCAAGAAATGGCACTGTTCTTCAGGTAATAAATTCACTAGTTATAAATTAAATTAGCATAGTTAGATTTAATTTTTACTTGCACGGCTTGCAGCACTACACTATCAGAATATGTTTTAAACATGGACCTTCCTCAACTTTTATTGATTTCCTTTTCAGTTATATTTCCTGAATTGACAAAGGTAGTTTGGAATATTCTGATGCAAGTTTCTGGTATTTTTTTCAGTGGTACTTTGTATTCTTTTTCTTTTTCCACTTTTGTGTACATTCAGGTTTTAATGTCATCAGGTTTCATGTTATGTTAATTCTTTTTCCTTTCATACTTTTCAGCATAGTAATGAGGAGAAGTCAAAGAAAGTAAGCTGGAGTGACAGAAACAGTTTCAACACATAAGACATCTCAAGTTCTTGGAGAGTCATTGACAATGCATTTAATGAAAAAATATGCTAATTCTCTGGGTCCCATAAAGATTAATTAGGATGTTGCACTTGAGGTTTAAATGCTAAAGCCCTGGTTCATCCCTGGTCACCTGACTGATAAGCCCATGGTTGAGATCCATCCCTCCTTACTTCAAAAAGGTATAGGCAACTCATTTTGGCACTTATTTAACACAGGATGAACCATTTTCTGGAGATGTTTCTCTTCTGCATTAGCCTTAGAAGTGTTGGGAGATTTTCTACTCTGCATATCTCCACAGGCCCCTGGATCCTATTTTTAAAGTCATCCTGATGCTCTCAGATGATCATCTATTATAGCCCTGTCTCTATTACCACTTCACAGGTGCTTGAGCTCCCAACACTTCTTCAAGGGGATTTCTTGTATCTCCCGACTGCAGAAATACAAGGGCTTATTCCATAAAAGAACAAGAATTTTTGCTGCAGATGAAATTCTGTCACTCAGTTCAAGGAGTTAACCTTGGAACCTAGAATCTTGCCTCAAGTGCTTGTAAGGTGATGGGTAAGGCCACACAAAAGGAGAAAAAGGCTCCTGATGGTTTTCTGGAAAATATCCCCCCACCCCTTGCACCCGGGGAGACATTTCCAGAAACTGATGAAAGCATTAAACAAGGAAAGGAGTGATATGGAGAGAACATGGGCTTTTTCAAAACCATCCTGCCTGCCAGGAAGCCCAGAAGTGAACCCTTGGGCCTCTGTCACCTGTCTATCACCCCAAAATTAATTTATTGGCTAGAGCCACTCAAACTGCTGAAAAAAAAAAGGTATAAAAAATCTGATAAGTGGAGAGTCTCATCTAAGGAGACACTAACAGACTGTTTTGGACATTAAAAGGCTTTGATCTCCTGGGAGGGGGGGATGGACACCCCAAAAAATAAATTTATACAAGTTGGATAGAAAGTTCTTTTCTGTCTCTTTTCACGTGACAGTGCTGAAACTCCTTGTGCTTTTGGGTCAGCTGAACTCCTCCCTAGGCTTCATCACTGCATTGACTTGGTCTGCATTGACCAAGCACTTAGACACCTGATTCCCGTGTGGAAAACTTCCTGTAAGTCTCTTATGCTGAATCCACACTCCAAATAACTACTCACCAACTTAAATCAAAAGAAAGAGTTGATAAAAAAATGCTGTTTGCTTGCCTTCTGTTTTGCTTTGCCATCACTGTCATATCAGTCACAACTTCATAGCTAAATCTTGACAGAAGTCTTCTATATGGCATTTAGCTGACAGGACAAAACCACAATAAATATACATTAAAAAACATTGCGGGATAGTGTCAATATTTATTCCATATTAATGAACATTTACATCAGTAAAAGACAAACTAGTCTTTGAACACAATTTGGGACACAACTACTGCTCCAGCTTACATGTTTAAAAGATAAATAGGACAAAGGGTGATGGTTTTAAACTAAAAAAGGGTTGATTTGGACTAGATATAAGAAGTTTTTTACAATGAGGGTCTTTAAATACTGTCACAGGTTGCCCAGAGAGGTGGTAGATCCACATTTCTGGAAACATTCAAGGCGAGGCTGGACAGGACTCTGAGCAACCTGATCTAGTTGAAGAAGTCCCTGCTCATTCCAGGGGTTGGACTAGATGACCTTTAAAGGTCCCTTCCAACCCAAACCATTCTGTGATTCCATGATTCTATATTTGAGTTTGAACTAGTCAGTTATACAGAGCAGGTACAGCTTCCATAAGCCCTCTGTCATGTTTGTCAGCCCTTACTTTCAGCATATTTTAGATACATTTCGTCAGGTGTCCATATTTCCACGCGTTTACAGAACTGAAAATTATTGATGATGGGAAAAACAAGATCACACACATAAAAAAAGCCACCCCAATCCTATCTTTTTGTTCAAGCTCTGTATATTTAACTGCAAGAGATGGAGTTCTGTTGCCTGACCTAATATGCAAATAATCCCTTGGACGATGAAAAGCCATTGGGATTTCTCCCAGTGTGAACAGTTATTACGGAGCCTTCAAAAAGAGGTCCTGGTTATTAGATATGATCAAAAGTTGCACGAGCAACTCAGGAACGTTTTGTGTTACCTTTAGGGAAAGCGCTGAAAAAGTAGGTCAAAGAAGCCATGAGAGAGAGTCCGTTATCAGCACAGACAAGCTTTGGAGCTTGTTACAAGGTGGGACACTTAAGCCTTTGAAGTGTTTGTAATTGTTTATGTTTTTCAGTTTTTAAATAGACAGACGAAATGGACCTTATTTTCAGGAAGCATAAAACAGATCCCTTTGGTTTACATCAGCTTTGACCTCCAGGACAGTGAAAAGTGTGGGCGCAGTAGATTTATCTGTGGGTAGCAGAGTGGACCACTCAGTGACAGACAGGACTGACTGGCAGGTGATTTGTTTCTCTTTCATTGACTTGCTGAGAGGGTGAACTCCTGGGGCAGGCAAAAGAGACAGCTGTGTGCTGCAGGAGGCAGATGGAAGAAAAGAATGGGCATTTCCTGTGTGTTTTGCCTCTAACAAAAAAAAGACAGTCTTGTGACACTGTGACCAAGTGACATGTCAGCAGTTATGGTCCTCTCTGAAGGAACCAGTTACCCTTTCTCCCTCATCTGTAACATACCTGCCACATCTCTCACTCATCCCTCAGTACAAACCCAGGATAGATCCAGGCTGTTGTCTCTGTTACAGCAAAATTTAGGCTGAGAAGGTCTGCATAACATTTAATGCTCTGGTTTAGTTGACAAGGTGGTGATCAAAGGCAGTACACGATGGTCTTGGAGATCTTTTCCAACTTAAACTATTCTGTGATTAGTTTTACCTGTGCTGGAACAGGGGTTGTGCTGGCTACAACAAGCCTTCTTCAGGCTTCTCAGCCTTTCTGCAAATCCAGCTATTTTTGATCAGCAGCTGAAACTTGTACCTGAGAGCCCAACTATAATAACTTGGGGTTTGACTTGGTCTTTCCACAGTTTTAACATAAGGAGAGTCATACTTATTAATTTTATAAAGTTCTTTGAAATCCACACTGAACCCCCAAATTTAAAGCTGAACTCCTAGCTCTGAATTTTCATGTGTTTTGGTACAACTCTTTCCCATGAAATTTTTCTACCTCAGTGAAAGTGCTTTTTTTTTTTTTTTCCCCCTTGAAAACTCTATTTTGACAGTTTGTCAGTGTTCTCTCTTGCCTGGAACTGGATTCAAAAATATGTGACCAAGTAATACCAAGTTTTCAGGTCAATATCAACATTACAGTGCTGTGCACAAGTGACAAAGAAGCCAAATTAGCTGATGAAAGCTTGTGGTTAAGGCATTAGCTGGATCTAGCACTGTCAATCAGTTGGACAGACAGATTGTGCTCACTGACATTTCCAAAAGCTTATGAGAAACACTATCCTTAAAAAGAGTCTCCTCTACTTTTAAAAAAAAATCATGTGCTCAGTGGTGTAGGTACGGACAGCCCCCTTGATGGGGTTTTCCCAGTTCCAAAGAAAAGGCAGGACAAGGTCCTCAGCAACCTGCTCCCAAAGACCCTGGCAGTGTCAGGCCTGATTTTGGGTTGGACTGGATGATCTCCAGTGGGCCCTTCCAGCCTCAACTTGTCCTTGGTTCTGTGTAAATCAATCTCACAACAATTTACACCCCAGAAAAATATGTCTTTTAATGTAAACACAACTATTTTTGGTGCTACCAGACAAGGTTAGGCATGCCCAAAACCAAAAGATGATGCTAATTTACAATGCCAATATTTAAGCACTTAATCAGTGGTCTTTAAAATACATTTGTAAATAGTTGATTAGGATTTATACATTAGTTTTTTGAATAGTTGGATTTCTGAATAAGGAACTCCAACTGTTTTTTTTCTTGTTTAGTTTTGTTTTTCTTTTTTTTTTCTTTTTTTAAAGAACTACCTGCCTTTTTATATTTCAGGTGAGAACTAAAGGGAGACATCAAAACTCCTGTTGGAGTAAGTCTGCACTGTAGATGGACATTTACTCTGTTACTAACAGGAACATTAAAAGGCTTTAATTCCAAATATATTTTGGCCAATCAAGAAGCTCTGAAAGTCAAAGAAAATACTTTTCTTTGTAGCTGTTTCTAGAGAGACATTGCGGGTAGGACATCTGCTTACTGTGACTGAGTGCCAGGGCTGATGGATTGGTTTAATGTAGTCCTTACTAACAACTTGCAGAGAACAGCAAGCTTTGCAACCTTCTAACATTAAAAAAGCACTTGGAAAATTTAGCAGAACACTAAAGACAGCAAAAATGCCATTTGAAATAAATGAGAGGCTCCTAATAAAAAAAAATTAAAAAAAAAAAAAGAAAAGAGTAAGAATCTGACATTTTTGTGTTTGTTTGAACTACTTCAATCTCCCAGGTAAGCTTAAAAACCAGTGAAAACTAGAAGAACACTTTTCAGGTTGATCTTTCATAGAAAAAGGAGAACAGGGCAGAACCACAAACATAATCTGACATGGTACATATTCAGTCAACCACTGGAATGTGTGATAAGGCTGAACATTTTCAAAATAATTCCTTGGACTTCAGAATCATTAGGAGGATTCGAATAATACATTTTTTTTCCCCTCATTTTCTTTTCTCTTCCACTAACTATTTTGTCAGGAACAGCAGCTCTAAATGCTGTTCTTCTCTGGTAGGAATTGCACAGCGTTCAGCCAAATTTAGCCTCTGTTTGCACAGCCCGAGCCTGCAGTCAGTTGACCTGATTTTACTCGATGTTCCCTCATTGCTGGGTGGTCCTGGGGTTGTTTCAGCCCTGAGGTTCCCCAGGGCAGGATTCATCCTTTCAGATCCTCCTGACCTGAACGTCGAGGGGGTGCCCCAGTGCTCAGTCATCCTCCTGCTTTTTCTCTACTCAGTCTCAGCAGCACATTCGCCTCTTTGCAGCTTTTCTTTCAATCCCATCTCTGGGAGAGGTGCTGGGGAAGTTTCCTTGTTAGGGGTTTCCATTAACCATCCTGCTTTCAGTGGTGATCTCTCTTAGGACTGCTATGCAGATATCTGTCAGCAAATAAAACAGCAAATTATATAATATCCCACCAGCTATTTTGTTTTACAGAGGGGCCAGAATATTAAATAAGACAAAGAATGGTTTAGGTTGGCAGACACCTTAAAGATCATCTGCTTCCATCTCCCCCTGGCAGGGCAGGGACTCCTTCCATTAGAACAGGTTGCTCAGGGTTACATCCAGCCTGGCCTTAAGACTCAAGGAACGGGAAGACTGACCCATGTCTCTTCTATAACAACTGCTATCTCTGCCTGATTCTGCTCCTCACTTGTGCAGAAATAAAAATCAGGATGGCTACAATCAGCTTCAAAGCTTCCTGAAATTCCCTGAGGAAGGAACCGAAATGATGGCTGCACACAAATAATTCTGAAATGAGGCTTATATAGTTAAAAAGGCCTTCCAAGAGTGAATAAACACAGGCACAGGGCTGAGCTTCGCCTTACACAAGCGTTTTGTTTACTTGTTGTCTTCAATTCAATGAAATTTTAGAAAAATTGAAATGGTAGGATTTAAATAGTTTCATAATTCCAGGAAAAGTGTAGGCAATGAAAGCTATCAGGCTTCTCCTTTAGCTCATTTGGAAGAATTTATGCGTGTTCTGAAATTACCCACATTTCAGCATGCAAGCAAATATAAATAGTGATAAAAAGTCAAGCCAATATTAAATTGAATCTCCCGTGTACATAAATAAACATTAAATTTCTGCCACCGTGCCATCAGTCAGGTTGGTCTACAGATGTGGTATTTATGCCCAAAGGAATTACTATTCCTTCTCTAAGACTTTCCTTTATAAATTACTCATGGGAGAGAGGCTGAAGAAAATTAAGCAAGGAAGTCATCAATTCCTTGCATGTGATCTTGGAATAAATACATGAAGTATTTATATTGATCTAATTTCAAGTAAACATATTTCTTTGAAGCAGGATGCCTATGCAAATTCCCTGCAGGATCAAAATGACAGATGTAGTACTGAAAAAAACCTAATTGAACTGTAGCTGGTTTAGGGTCTTAATTGTAAAATATCAACTCCCCCATGTGCCAGGGTGGACCTCTGTTTTTGGCATCACTGCTTTGCCCCCCTTATAGGAACAACAGCTCTAAATGCCACTGTCACTGTTTTTGTTCTGGTTTTGTTTTGTTTTTATTTTGAAGAACAGTTCATAAATTCTAATAGAAATATTTCTTGGACCCTTTCAATAATAATATAGACACGGGATTAAGAAAAAATACTTTGCAGTCAAATCCACATCAAAGGGACAACATCTGCATCTCATGGCTCAAAGATGGTCTACAAAAAAATTAAATTAGTTCTGGGATGAAGTGCAGTATTTAAAACATACTATTACATCCTTCTCTCCTATCCTGTCCCCATTTTTTGAAGTTCTATGCCAATATGATAATAATAGACCATCTCTTTTCAGGTAAAATGATCAGTTTTCTCTGTAATGAGTGGAAATATGGTTCCTTTAATATAAATTAGAGAAATATAGTAATATGGACACGTGAAGGTCCTGTCAGTTATAACTGTTTTCCTGCTCTGTTGGCAGGCAACTTTTTTTCCCCTGCTCTCAAATGAATATGTATAGTGTGCACAAATGGGGAAAACAACCAAAACAAAGCAACAAAGAACAAACAGAAAAGAAAATATTTTTGTTTTGCTGTCTAAACCTTTTCATTCCTAACAGTCTCAGGAAACATCCACTGCATTTTTAGACAATATTAGAACTGCATGTGGTGGAAATAAATTAGTACAAAGTACCTTTTCAGGAATCATCTGATGGATGTGAAGAAAAACAAACCCAAGACAAAGGCAGAAAGCTAAATAAGGACGGGAGTATTAATCATTCAACAGCTCAAGGATAGATATCTGTGCAGAGACACAACTTCTCAGATGATATAAATCAACAGAGACCTGTCAGAGCTGTGTTGATTTATGTCAGCTGGGGATCCAACTTCATGTTGCTCCTAAACCAGGTGACAAGATGCCTGTTCAAGTCTGCTCGTGTCACTAATGGAGGAATTTTAAAGAACAAGAGGACAATCAAGCACCAGCTCCCGTTTATGCTCAATAGCAATTTAATATCCAAACCCTGTTAATGGCTCTGAGAAATCTATTTGTAGAGCTACTACTTTACATTATCACATTATTTATATTCCTAAAGATGGATATCTTTCCTGGAATGCTTGTCCAGTTAAACAAACATCAGATTTTTGTTGGGAAAATTAATTTCTGATGACATGTGTAGTAAACTACTGCCTTTCTTTAGTTTGGCCTATGAAACAATAAAGGAAGAAAATTCATGTTTTGTTTGGAGGGTGGCAGCAGGTTTAGTAACAGAAGTGTAAGAACATTGATGGGAGTGAGAAGTTCATCATCATCTTAATTTGATGCAACACAGAAAGCCTGTGGTGTAATACTTTGTGCCTGTTAATTAGTTTTCCACATAAGCCACAAGGTAGTATGAAAACATTGGCCAAGAAAACAGAGCCATATTACATTGTAAAAGAAAAAATAAATAAGATAATATGGACTAGAAAAAAACATGGCTGAGAAAATAGCTATTTTTTCCACTTATTTGTATGTTCCACTGTTTTCTATTAATAGGCAATAAGTAACCCTATATTTGAGCCCTGATGATACGTGAGTAATCTGAGCTTTAATGCACAGAGAAGAACACAGTGTTGGAGGAAGAAGTCCCTCTCAAACATTTGCCCAGTGCTCAGAAGAACACATTTCCACCAGGCACTTGGATTGCCTTTTGTTTGGGTTGTAATCCTTTCAGTGGGAATATAACCTGTCACCCTTGAGTGATTACAGATTGGGAACAACCCCAAGGAAGTCAAGTAAGACTGTTGCAAAGGAAACAGCAAAATCTTAGCTTAGAAAATTTTGGTAGTCTTGACTGACAGGGAGAACAGGCACAGAGAATGTGAAGCAAACCAAGTTGATCGTGTCTCCGGAAATTACTTGTGAGACAACAGACATGACTCAGTGAAATAGAAGTTGTGGTGAAGGTCAGTGCAGGAGGAAGGTCTCTAATTCAGCTTTCCTTTAAGTCAGGACTAACATGAAAGCTAGGGAAGGTTTATGAGGACCTTGTTCTGTCAAATTCTTAAAACCTTCAAGGATGGAAATAGGTTCGCCTCTCCAGGCACATGTTCCTGTATTTTTGCAGGGACGTGGTAAATAAATCTTATTTAATCTTGCCAGAATGTTTCTTTTTGCAACTTGCACCCAATTACCTTCTTTTACAACTCAAGAAGAGCCTGCCTTTGTTATAGGGCAATATTGGCTCAGATATGACCTGCTGTCCACCCTGACCTTAAGGTGTTTTCTTCAGAGTTGTGGTACTGGTTGTTCCCCGACATGTCCTGACTCAAAGAGTTTCACTATTTTAGGTGTGGGATTTCACATTTATCTTATTTATATACTTATAAATTTATTTATTTATTTAAAATGGGAAGGAATAAGTTATTTATTCAATAATTCTTTTAATACATATAAAATGTTAAATTCCAGACAGATTGTCCAACAGGACTTCATAACAGAGTAATGGAATAGTTCAGGAGACTACCGGTGCACTTGCTGAATTGTTATTAGTGTTTGGATGTCAAGGGATTAGAACACAGACTTGAATTTTCATCTTTAATAGACTGGCACTGCAATTGTAGGCAGTATTTCAGTAACAGAGTTCCAGACTTTCTGGCACAGAAAAGTTCTGTTTGTCCAGCTGCTGGAACAGTGTGACTCCAAGAGTACTACAGCAATGCAAGTAAATATATTGTTGTTCCTATTGTTGGTGATATTGGTGGAGTACCTTAAAGAGAAGGAAAAATCTGCTGGCACTTACCCCACCTGCTAAAAGTTATTTGTTTAGTCATAACTCAGATCAAAATGGTGAGTTACCAAAACAAGGAGTAATTTCCTTTGTGTCTGGTATGAAACGTCCCACAAGTACTTAAAAACAATACATCTTAGTAATGAAAAAGGAATCCAAAAAAGGAACTTCTACCATCTTGGTGATTCCTTTTCCTACCCTCTTATTCTTCCACAAAGCCAGAGTAAAAATTCAAATGTAATTTTCAGTGTATTTTTGGTTCTTTTGCTATTTGGAATAACACTTACTCCAGTGCTATGAAAAATTTTCATTTTTACAATGTTTCTTGATATTACTCAGCAGAATTTCTCACTGTCTGTATGGTGGTAGAAATATACTGAAGTAACCAATCCTAGGCTCCATGTATATGATGATTTATATCCATTGAATTTAATTCAAAGCAAATTGTTTAATCTAATTCAACAGTAAAAGTCCGAACTTTAAGTAGATTTTCTTATGCAAATCTCCTTCTACATTTTTTGACTTTGTTTCCTTTTATAGTTCTATGGAATTTGTGTCTTACTTTTTCCAAACTTAAATTTACCATATTGTTTTAAGTTATAGACCAATGTTTAATACTTTCTAAAAATCCACCATAGAATTTGATTTTACTTTATTCTCTAAGCAAATTTTGAAATTCTTATTGTTAATGGTATTTTACTCATCTGCACTTGCTGGTTTTATCTCTGTTCATTCCCCTTTCCCTTCCTTCTGGCACTGGAGATTAAAAAGCTCAGGGGATTTGCACGAATTTGCTATTGTTGTTTGTAAAATATTTCTGTACTACTTAAAGGTAAATAAATCAGTTGTGTAAAATTAATAAAAGCTATGAAATGTCCAGATGGAGCTTTCTAACCATCAGAAAGGTAATCAGCATTTTGCTTAGCAACCACACTTTAATTACACCAGTTAATCTTGGAGGTGGAAACAGAAGCGGAAAATCTGATGCTTAACTAAAATTGATTGACTCCATAAAATGCCCTTGAATAAAAGAAGGGAAATAACCTGGCCTTTGGAAACTAGTACACAGAGTATAGTTAAAATTATTTCATCATCTTGAAGGTGTTTGATCACTTTTAAGTATGTTGTCAGCAAGGCATTACGATCTCCCAATACTCTTGATGGTCATCTTTTGAAAGGAGACAATTTCTGGGGAGGGAACAATAAGGTTGCTGCTCCTTCAGGTGAAGGAAAAGCATGATTTGCAATAGAAATGCAGAACAACATTATGATGCAAACATCAAGTTGTTAACCAACCATTCTTTCTATTGTTTTTTCTGGAAATGTAGACTGACCTGTGATAACCATGACTACCAAAAAGAATCTAAAATAAACAGATCAAATAAAAGCCGCTGTAGCCATCTATTATCCTGCTGCAGTTTGTGGGAAGAGGCACCTTCAGAGAAAAAGTCATCTCATCCCCAAAAGATATTTGACATCGGTCAGTTGAGTCATCTTTCCATGTACCTTCTTTATTTGTATATGATGGAAAGAGGGAGGAGATGCACCTGATAAAAGTGGATGTCTACCTTGGTACTAAAATGGTATAATCTATCACAACCTGAAGTATTCTAAAGGAATGTCTACTTAATCTCTATTTCCTTCCACTGACTTAAACTTTGACTATTCAGCTCAGCATAGGTGAGATTTTTCACTGCCCTCGTGTTTCAGATACAGTCAAATCAATTGCTCGTTTGATTAGACTGGCCTAGAGCTTCTAAAAGAAAAAGATAATAAACAATTTTATTGGAGTCTCTGACGCTCATATGAGAACAACTGGCACGTGTCATTAAAAAAAAAAAAAAAAAAAGTTAGTACATTAAATCATCTTATAAAATTGATTCCCCAGGGTTTGAAGGAATGACAACCAAGAGAAACTTCTGTTGTCGTGTATAGTGACATGGTAATGGGATTCTTTTCCATGTTTTCTGTTGTTTTCATGAAATATATATATATATACAGCTGTCTATATAAACACACACACACAAATCCTTCAAATATTTGAATAATGAAATCTCAAAAATCTTCTAGCGATCATTGAGGCTTCTTTTACAGCCAAAAAGCCCCAAACCAAACCAAACCAAACCAAACCTAATAAAAAACAACAAAACCTGCACTATAGTGGCAAAGCTCAAAGTTAACAGAAGCATTCAATTTGAAATAAGTAATATCTGTGACAACTTGGTGTTGTTACTGAATTGATGAAAAGAGCTGGGAAAAGATACCTCTGGAAGCATTGAAGAAGTATTGCACTAATCTGGAGTTTGTTAAAATCAGTTTCAGCACCTTACTCTGGAGACACTTTTATAAAGGGTGATGAAAGTGATGGAGTTTCCAGCATGGGGACTTCCTTTGTGATCACCCTGTATTCAAATCCACACTCTAAATGTGCACAATGTGGCTATTGAGAGAGTCCTCGTCCCTGAGGGGCCAGAGGGGAGAAAAGTCAAACAGATTGATTTCTACTGGCATTATGCTGAGCATCCAGAAGCTAACAGAACTTGCCAGTTTAATTTTCAGAAAGCTGATTCCTATGCATTTGATTGAAAGAACCTGTATTATACCAAGATCATCTTCAACTGCACCATCTGGTAGCAGCTCATCATCTTACAGGAGTTAAGTATGATGAAAGCTGATTTGACAGTTAATGCAGATGTCTCTTGAGGGGATTTGTTGTATATCTCTCTTTGGTGCTATCCACCAGCTAGATTATGATGCAAAAGTCTCTTTTTTTGCCTGATTTTTATTCCATTCTTATGGAGTTTGAACTAGGACCTGCACAAATGATCTGCATGCTAGCAGTGAAGTTAATGTAGGAGGGAGTCATAAACTCTCCTCTTCGGTCTAAGAAAAATAATCATAAATTTTCCACCCCTTGCTGAAATTCAACAGTCTGCCAGGTGGCAACCACCATTTGAGAGACATATGCTTGAAAGGCAAAATGTCTATCTAGTCATCCTGAGACAATTGCCCTCACAAATGTGATTCCAGTGATAGCTTTACTGGATTTGGAGCCGTACAGCAAAATTAAACTTATGGTCCCAGAGGCTTTTAAAACCCACTTGGTCTGATGATAGAATCACTCTGTGCCAGCAAATGCTTTATTTTTCTTTTTTTTTTTTTTTTATTCTCATCTAGAGTGTCCCCAAAGTAGATGGGGCATTGTTTCTCCTGTTTTAAAGATGCAATTGGTAGCATAGTGAACAAAGATGGAGACATCTGGACTAGCTCTGAGCCAAAATTCTTGATGTCTTTTCTAACATTCTGCTTATCCTTCACATTTGCTGGAGGGTAAAATGTAAGAAAACGCAAACCGAAGAAATACCTGCCGTGCACAAACACTCACAAAATCTTGCATCAACAGGACATCCTGTTGGCCTTTATAGGCCTGAGTCAAGGCAGTGAAAAAGGTCTCCTGGATTAAGATGTGGTTATATTTAAACACAGTGCATTGCTCCATTCTAAGATTCTTTCTTAACACCCAGAGGATGACCTGGATAGACTTAAGAAATACACGTGGCTGGTGACAGAGGCCATGTCTTGCTTCATGTTCCTCAGTCAGGGGGTGTTCCCTGCATAACTTCAGCTCCCCACATTTTCTGCAGTACACAAAGACGTTTGTTCATCTTATTTTTGCTAGTATGTCCAAGCCTGTCATCCACTCTGCTTTTCAGATGAAGCTTATCTATCCTTCTACACTAAATAGGGACACATAGATGCTCTTTGCTCTGGCCCATTGCTTCAGTAGTTCGTTGGTTTCAGGAAAGATAGCAAGAAATTAAAAAAAATGCTTTTACATAAAACAGCCAGAGTCACTTGAAAACATTTGATTTTACTGTCAGTCACAGAATCAGTGCATCACAGAATCATACAGGTTGGAATAGAGCTTTAAAGTCATCAAGTCCAACTGTTAACCCAGCAATAACACTAAACCATGTCCCCAAGCACCACATCTACATGTCTTTTAAATATCTCCAGGGATGGTGACTCAACCCCCATGTCACATTATTGTATTTTCATGGCAGACATCACTCCTGTCATGGGTTTGCCTAGGGGACAATTTTTTACCACACCCCCCACAAATTACTCTAGGGTGAGAGAAGTTTATGCA
>JAWMRA010000130.1:68699794-68744124 GCA_035584735.1 Pseudotriccus pelzelni
CCACCTTCTCTTCCGTTTCTTCTTGAAGATGTAATTGGCAAAGGCGTCACCTGAACTCCTGATTGGCTTTTGTCTGGTAATTCATCCGGACAAACTATTTTCAATCCCCCAAGGAGGGGGACTTTTGCAAACCCATGACAACTCCTTATAGCCAAAACCAGACCACCACTTCCACACTGGTTTTTTTTTTAGTAGCAAAATTTATTGACTATGGCTTTAAAAGTAAAAGAGATTAAAAAAGCATGAGCAGGTGTTCCTGACTCCAGCAGGTATTCCCAGCAGAGGTACTTCATATTTTTAATGCACCCATCTGTGTGGTCTTACCTCAGGTGATTAGAGACTCTAAAAGATGTGACATTTGCAGCTCACTGGTATTATATACTGGCCAGCACTATATCAATCACAGCTGCCAGATGAAAATGCAGCCTGTCACCAAAAGACATCCCTTTTCCCAAAGCAGTTTTATGTCAAGAGGAGAGCAACGTGCTCCTGCCTCAGCTAACACAGACCAACTCTAGTGAAGTTCATGGAATTATAGAGAAGTTAAACTAGGTTACATTGACCTATATATGGTAAAACCTTCTTTCATCTATTCCTTTGTAAACTCAGCACGACTGCAGTGATGTCAGTGATGCTCCTGCAGTGTCCCACTGCTGCCCCAAGGGGTTGTGTGCAAATTTGGCCACAAGTGTTACTGCTGGAACTAACTGGAAATTTTTACCTGGCCTGGTATTACAATTGGGAAGCACTGGCTGTGGGAATGTAATTTGTGACTCCAATAATTTAAACAGCATCTACAAGACAATTCCCTAGAATCGCACCTGAAAGACTTAAGAAGCCTCCCAATCCATTTTAACCCTTGGATATCTATTTTCTAAAAGTTTAGACCCCTGGAACAGTTCAGTAACTATCCTGGAAATTGTACTAGTCTTGTCTCCTAGATTCTTGCATCTTTGGACTGAACTGAGAATCTCAAACTTCTGGATTTCTTTGTTTGTACACTAGAACTATTAAGAGACTGGATGTATAAAGCTGGGAAAATCACGTGTCTGAAGTTGTGGTGGATGAACACTAACACTAATGCTAAATGGAATGCTAAACGTTAGGGCAGACACAGACCAGTTTCAGTGGGTTTAGTCCTACCTCAGTGATTTATCACACATGGCCACAGTTAGCCCCACTAACTTCTGGGGAGTTCCCTACTTCATTTTCTGGGATGCCGTTTCAGAGAAACGTGGTGCTTGCTCACCAACTGCGTGCATTTCTCATGGAGTTTTAAAGCTTTCTAGTCTTGCAGCTTTGAAATATTTATGGATGCTTGTAATAACTGAAATGCCTTCTTGGTAAACTTTCAGGCTGTCGTTTTAAAAATGCATGAGTATGACTTGCTTTAACAGGTATTTCTGAATTTAGATGCAAAATATCCCTTACGTTCACTACTCACTCACTCAGCCTTTGGGCTGGGTGGAGGGACCAGAGGAGAGCAACTCCAGGCATTACATGTCTCAGTTTAAGACCACTAATACTGCAGGGGTGATTATTAAAAGGGGGCTCTTTTTACCTTAGCAGCAAGAGATTTGTTGACAAAGGATTTGTTGACAAAGACTATAATATTTGCATTTTTTGTCTTTTTTTTTTGGTTGCTGTTACATTTTGCAGTTTATGAACAACTAGATGATCTCTAAGGTCCTTTCCAACCCATACCATTCTATGATTCTATGGAGTTCTCTTCTGCCTTTGCAGACAGAAGTGATTATCCTCTTTTTCAGCCCCTGCCTTTTATGTGTACATCAGTCTGAAATACTCTGACATTTGAAACTCTACAGAGGAGGATGGTGGGAAAAGAGAAAGGTTAAATAATTATTGATTGCCTGTTCTCAATGAGTGGCAATCTTTCTAGTTTTGCATCTTAGTTTCAGTTAAGTTACAGGTTATCCATATAAAATATATAAAATAATAAGAATAACAATAGAAATTATAACAGTTTTCTGAAAATAATAATTATTATGACAATATCACATTTTATTTAGCAACTTTAAAGCTTACAGTATTTTATAAAAAGGTGATTATTATTATCCCCATGGCTTTTTTAATGGATGGTAAAACCAGGGAGTAAAGACAAAATTAATTTGCTCAAGGTCAGTCCACAGAGCAATAGAAAAGCTATGAATTAAAATCAGCCTTTTGGAGTCCCAAGACAACTCTTTAACTTATGGCAACAATGCTCCTTGCAAAGGACAGCAGGCACTCAGGAGAACAAAACACCACAGCGTTAAATGAAAAGCACCACATTAAAGATTTTTGCTTTGCACATTTTATAGTCCATTCCCTTTTATAAATTCCAAAAAATTCATGTTTATTTGCAAGACACAAAGGAGAAAGAGGTAATGCCCAGTGGCTGTTTATTATGAATAAACTTTCAGGACAGTTTTATTTTTTTTTTCTGAATAAAATGTGTTGGGATATTCTTGCAGGCAGCATGTGTAAGGAGGAATAGGTTATAATTGCTATTGATGTCAGCGTGTTCAGGTGAAGAGATGTAGGCAATACATGCACAGACTGGCTAGTAGGTCTAAACACTCGTTTCTTGCCTACTTTTTTCACAAAATATAGAATCATAGAATCATAGATAGAATCATAGAATCATAGATTTGGAAGAGATTTTAAAGATCATTTTAGTTCCAACTCCCCTGCCATTGTCAGGGACTCCTTCCGCAAAACCAGGTTGCTCAGCATTGCCTGAGGCAAAATCTCAGATCTTCATATTCTGACAGGACCTGGAATAGTCAGGCATCACCTAACACCCCAAACTGTCCATCAGCAGTCAGCAGTAAAGGGTCAGCAGTTGTCACTCCTCAGTACCTGAGTTTCTGAAACTATTTCCCACTCTAGCTCTGCTCATGGACTTCCTCAGTATCACTTCGAGCCAGTGTGATCTGAAAACAAACAAACAAAACCCCAAACCAGGAGAGTTAACAAGGTGGGAAAACCTTCTTTTGTTGACGGCCTTAGAAGTTGAGTAAACATTAATTTGTGTCCAATGTTCTTTGTCCAAAGGCAATCCTTATTGCCAATTATTAACATTCCTTTTGATTAATTCAGCAAATCTCAAAGGGTCCATGCTGCATTAATAATGAGCTGTAGGCATTAGCAGGATGTGTGAAGAACTTGCTCTGCTGAACGTGGGTATTCCCACTGAGAATATTTGCAGAAATGCAATAAAAATAAGGAAGCTATTAAAAGCTCTGGATTTGCAAAGACTTGGAGAATTTGGGGAACTTAAATTTTTTAAGATCTTTATATTTTTTTCCAGTATGGAGAAAATAAATGAAATAAATAAATAAAATAATTAAAGCAGTTTAAAAAAATAAAATAAAATAAAAACAAACCAAAACTAAACCAACAAAAAATCAAACCAAGCAAAAAAAATCTCCCAGGTTAGCTTTCTAGTTTTTCCATTTAAATCTAATTTTGACACTGAGCTTGGTAAGTAAATATAATGGGTCATATTTTCCACCCATGTAAATTATTGGGTTTTTTTCTGAGAGTTTTTTTCCTGTCTACCCCAGTGTTCAATAAAGGACTTCGAATCACTTTAATATGGAAGGGTGGCAGCTCTGTTCAGCTGTTAATTGCTTCCTCATTGTGGAAAATGTGCATAGATGGGTTACATGAATAATTGAACTGTGCAGCCAAACAGTGAGAAAGAGATGGATTAGATGAAGCTGAAAAGCCTAAATGTATGTGTGTTACAGGAAATATTCCATCCCATTGAAGAGGATTATTTAAATAGCAAAATAATAGAAAGGCAGCATTGAAAAGCAGCTCCTTCAATTAAAAGGTAATCAGAAAAATGGATAAAGTAACCATCATTGCTTTTGGATACTCACCTGAAGAATTCTTCTTTCTTAGGCTATGAGAGTTCTGGGTTCAATTCCCAATTATTTATGGCAGAGCTCTTAGATGAGATTGTAGAGTTTTATGGCTCTGAAGTCTCTCAATTTCTTCTATGTACTATTTTATGCTGTATAGCTAAACATTCAGGGAGACCATAGCCTGTATTTTTTACCTACGCAGTGAATATCCCAACCGAAACGTTATGTTGCTGAGTAAAATTGTGTCAAATTGTGATAGAACTTGAACACAACTCTGCTTGGGAAACAAGACCTTTATACAAGTCTCTGCTCTCAGGCAGGCAGAGGATGGATAAAAATGGTATAGTTTGAGACTGTACCTTCTATAGCCCTGTCAGAGCAGCTTCTTCTGCATGAACAGAACAATTTTAATTGAAGCAATATGATCTTAAGTAATTTCTGATGGATGGAGAAAGGAAATTTGAACCTTTCTCCACTTTGTTTTAACCACTGACATAACATCTCTGGCAATGATATCATCACCTCTCTTTTTACTTCTGTGAAATTAAATAAAACCTCAAAGTTTTTGAGGAACTGGTATCTGGCTTATTAAATTTTAGCATAATTGAAAGCTTTAATTAAGACTTGAAAATGTTTACATTTCAAATTTTTTCCTTGCAAATTTCCTTTTATCAAAATAATGTTCTTCTCTGTTCCTATTTCTGAATTAACTTAATAAGGAGGTTTTAAAAGAAGAGTTAAAAATGTGGGTAGAAATGAAAAATTTGAATATTTTCACTTAACCAAAAAGTAAATGAAATCTCCTACACAAAATGATTGCACTAGCCCTTCAGCAGTTTGAAGAATGATTGCTGGGAAAAGGAGCAATTATACAAAAAGATTAGGCCTGATTTTCCACTTTATAATAAGCAGCATAATTTGACCAAACTCATTGGTTTTCTTCTCATTCAATTTGGGATTAAATTAGGTTCTTCATTTCACCAGTATGTATCTGAATTAAATAAAAATGTTTGGACTTCTCTATATACTAAATTTGCTGTCACATGAACTACTGCAGAGATATAGGTACCAGTCAAGGACTGAGAAATGAGCTAATGCTTTTTAAGGTAAAGAGGCTGATTGCTTTCTCACTATTTAATGTTTGTAAGTTCCAAAATTTAAATTTATCACTACAGTAACAGTTTCTTACATGTGTGGATCTTGTGTTGCTTACCATGCTGAAACAACCATTCTACCAATAATATACAGAATATTTTAATGATTAAATACAAAAAAATATCTTAAAAGCTGTGAAGGAGGGTGTAACCAGCTTTAATAACAGAATCTTGCTAGAAAAGGAGCTCATAACATTTATGGCCATTACTTAGAGTAGAAATACATAATAACACCTTTTGCCTTTAATCATTAAATCTACTTGGATGTCATAGAAATGGATGGATGAAGGAATGAATCAATGAGGGTACAGAATATCCATTATAATAAGACTGCTGTACACAGAATACAATGTACTTATTTAATCCAAACATGTATACACTTTAGAAGTTCATTTTATGGTACATTATAATAAAGCAATGACTGTATGGTACAATATAATAAAGTAATGACAATAAACCCATGGCTGCATTATTTCTGATCAGTATTATTTGTCATTCTCTGTGGTCACTCTCAGACTGTAATAATCTCACTGCCTCTACTACAAATAAATAAAAAGATATATATTTTCAGAGTTTTATACTTTGGTTCTTTGAACAAGTCAATGCGGACTTTGTGTTCTAAATAAAATAAAACATATGTGCATAGTGCCCTTCAACTGGAAAACAGATTAAATCTGTAAGGAATAGATCAGTCTTTCAACAGCATTTAACTTTGGTGTAACCTACCTTTTGGTCTTGCAAAAGGTAGGTTTGTCAACAACACTGAACCCTAAACCTCTAATCTTATTTTCCAATGAAAGTTTTAAATCAAATTTTTTCACTGCCACTCATAAGCATGCCAGAGAGATTTTTAAATCACTTGAACAAAACAAGAGCTCAAAGTAATACAGATTCCTACTTTTACATTTCCTGCTGGGGCACAGACTCCTAGGAAGCTTGTCATAACAAATTCCATGGCGTGATTCTGACCCCGGCTGCGTTTTATTAAGTTGTAAAGGCAGAATTAGGGATTTTTATATATTGGGATTTTCAAAAGCTTTCAATTCCCAGGTTTCAATTAAATTGCCCAACGTTTTTAAATGCCTAAATATCTTTGAATATCTGCTTCAAAACCCCTGGTCTCTGTGCCCATTGCATACAATCCGCTTAATTATAAGAGCTGAGCACTTCACAGTTCTTAATGGATTTTATTCCTGTGAGACTGGGAAATGCTCTCACAGCTTTGATAGCCTGAGAATGGCATATGTAATAGATTTAGGGGCTTTTCCAGAGCCATACAGAGAGTCTGGGATGAAGCCGAGAAGCGAACTCAGTGCTCCCCAAATCCAATCCATTTCTGCATCTGGTCACCCCTTTTTCTTCCTAAAAGAGCCAGAGGGGGAGCAGATGCAACGATGGCTTAAATACACTTTTAGCTCCTTTTTGCTACTGTCTGACTGCTTCCTTAATTATTTCACTCCTCGTGATAATATGCAACACATTTTCTTGAACGTGACATGATCCACTAGGATCTCACTTCCCTGCAACTCCACTGCTTGGAAATTTTAACTACAGTGCTTCATTCGCCTTGGATGTTACTTTATAAGTGACGATTTTGAGGCTCTACAGAGAGTAGCCTGCTATTTCTGTGTCCCTAATGTGTGCCACGACAATAATACCACTCTAAACTCTTAGAGTTGCTGCCTGTGGGGTTTTGTTCACAATGCTCTACAGTGAGAGATGAAGGCTAAATAAACAAATATCCCTCTGGACTGGGATTCAGGCACTGAACTGGGACTCACTGCAGGAAAATAAGTTCAAGTGAGGCAAGGTGGGATTGAGAAAATGGCAAAAAATAGAAAGGAACTGAAATAAAAAATGAGGGGTTTGTTCTTTGGGAGATTTCAGTGCCACGGATTTCCATTCTTGGCACTTCATTTTTATATTTTCAGAACGAGTCAAGATGTGTCTGGGAAGATTCATCATGGTGGGGGGAGCTGCACAACCAAGTTTAAAAGCACATGGAAGCATTCTGATGGTCATTTTTTGAATCACAGGATTGTACAGTAATCAAATGTAATATGAAAAAAACCCAGAATTTTTAAAACAACTTGAGTCCTTCACATAAAAAAAAAATATTTTAAAGCCCTTACACATGTTTTATGATTATTTTTATGCCTCTTGTGGCTTTAAGCATGTACAGTATCCTGCAGAAACCTCATCATCCATCCCAGACATCATTAATTTAAGAAAGAGACTTATGTTTGTTTTGGCAGTTCTCCACTCCTGCTCTTTCTCCTTCAGCTGAAGTCCTACTGAGGTTTGGGACACCTCACTTGCAGGGATATAGTTAGAGAGAATTGTGACCTCCAGAGAGTGAGAAGTAGCAGAATAACTGAGATGTTCAAGAGGGAGTCTCATGTTTGTGCAGAAACATTTGAGAGAACAAATTTAGAAATCAGGAAAAAAAAGAAAAAAGAAAAAAAGAAGGGAAAAAGAGGCAGACAGTACTAACTGTCTGGAACTTTCTTTGGTGGATTGTTTTCAATTTTTTCAGGAAGCATCTGGGACTGAGACTTCAAATGCAGTGACATTTTACTTGCCAAAATACAGCAGAGAAAAAATTAAAATGGGATCACAGCACATAAGTTTGAATTAATCTTTCTCTCCTCTTTATCTTCCTTTAACTTTCATATATGACCTCCATCACAATAAAGTCTGAGAGTCTCTGCAAATCTACAGTGATGTAAACTGATATAGTTCTTCAGTGAAGCTTCATTAATTTGTAGCGATGGTGATATGACCCTACTAATGTAATTGGAATTACTTTTGATGCCTACTACAAATTCAGAGAATGGCTTTGAAAGACATGACTGATTATGCTACATTTGCTTCTTTCAAAGCAAGTGGATATTTCTTTCTGGAATTTTTAATCCCCTATGACATTTCAAGTGTAACTAGCATGATCACAATCAGAATCAAACCTGAAGGATCAAGGAACGAGAAAGAGTAATTACATTATCAGATTAGAGGAAAAATCACCACAGTCTTAAAGGGATGGCAGAGGTTTAATTGCCATGTGAAAAATGTTTGATTTTTATGGAAAAGAAAGGAGTCTGAGTACCTACTTTAAGTGTAATCTTCATGGTGTGCTTTGTGGGAGGAGAACACGTGAGACAGTATAACATGGTCTGGGTTTCTGAGCAGAAAAGGAAAACCTGAATTTTGGTGGTCTGAGGGTGAGGGAGTGCAGATGCAAGGTCCCCACCTCTGCTGTATAAAGCTAGAAATGGCTTTGTCCACATGAAGGTGGAACCCTCTCAGCCAGGAAACCTACAGGTTTATTAATTTCTTGAGGCTATGAGGAAGAAATTATCTGGATTAAATTCTACAGGTCCTAACGGCAATTTCTACAGATTGTTACTATTACTTGAAGACTCCATCAGGTGTTCTGCAGTGCTCACCACGCATTTCATGGTCCACAGACTATGTTTGCACTAATCAGTGAAGGAGGGCCTTGTAACTCTCTTGCAATCGCTGACAAGATTTCAGCCCTTGTCATTCCTCACTGGTGCGGTTTTAGTGGTGTAACCCCACAATTTCCAGGGGCATCTCAGAGGACAAAACTAGCCAGGAGATGCTCCCACAAGGCAGCTTTTCCATCACCACCCTGTTTTTGGGGAAATAAGCAAGTGTAGCTGTTAAGAAATACACGGTGTTTTTCCAAGTACACCTTGGGGAGAAAAATGTGCCCTTATCAGTTTCCTGGACATAATCAGGCATCCTATCAGGCACAAACTTTTAAGCATCCTCTCCATCCTTTCTCCCTTGGATAGATTTGTTATCTTCCAAGCTTTTTTTTTGGCACATCAACGTGGATCTATTGCACTTCTAACTTTATTTACAAGCAGAACTTACTAACTGGGGCTTGGTGCTGTGTTTGCTGAGTTTCTGACTGTTTTCTAGTACAGACATGTAGAAATGCAGCTCTCTACAGCTGTCTTTCATGACACAGCCAAAAATGTACTTTCCAAAAGTCATTTGTCACTTTTCATTGTAAGTTTAAGATGTCAGTGAATTTGATCTTTAATTGAAGAAATTAGAAGTTGAATTTCAGTACCATTATTTTATTCTGCTAAAAGCAATGATAAAAACTACAAATCTGATCAGTTGCCATGAGTTCTAGCTTTATTTTGCCAACACATTTCCAAATCTCAGCCATGCTGTCATCTCAACCAGAGGGATATTTTCTTTTAGGTTCTTTGCTGTCACTATGTTCTTTTTTCTTTAACTGTTGTCTTGCTGCTTTCCCGAGGAAGTGAACAGGATGGGATATGACACACATTAGAAAAATGAAAATGGAAGCACATGGAAAGAGTACTGATTATTCATCTCAGAGTGGACTTCTCCCTGCCTGTCCCTGAAAACTCAGCAGATAAGTTCAGGTATTTAGATATCACTTTTTGTCAATGTAATTCAAAATGTTTCACTATCTTTATTTTTCCTAACTTAATGTGAGATACAAAAATATGATTCATGTGTCTAGTTTATAACGTTTAGTTCCTGTTTTTCTGGTCTGCTGCACTTATGAGTTGGTCTTGATAAGATCTTAACCTCATGAACATGTAGTCTCCTTCAAGTACATCCAACAGATTTTAATTGCTGATCCTCTCATGGCAGAAAAAATCTCAATGTTTTTAAAAATTTAAAGTGTTTAATTGAATATAATATATTACCTATTGAGTTAGTATGCATCTGGGATTCTGTTTCAATTAAATCCAGAAATCCTTATTTTTTATAGCTTTTCAGGCCTCATGATGGACTTTTAAAATCTTAATTAATTCTTAGAGTCTTTAAATACGACCATTAAAGAAACTGCTGTTCCTTCTCCTTCAAAAACTTTGGAAAGCTGGATATAAAGAGGAGAGTGAAGAATATTTAACCAAGAGCAAAACATGAGGAGCTGTATTTCAGAGTAGGTGCAAACAAATATTTCTGCTCACAGCTCAGTGTACTTAAAATTTCAGACTTATCCTTTATGTCAGGAATCAGAAAATTACTGATGTGCTTTAATTGAAACAACTCATTTAACAAAATAAAAATCCAAATCATAAATAAATGCTACTCTCTTTCTCTGAACAATAAGTAGTACTGCAATGTTCTCTGAAAGTTTATGAAAACCTCAAACAAATCAGTAACGCTTGAACTAAAAACGATAGATTTTAACAGTTCTACCAATTGCCACATTTCAGTAACACTATTTTTGAGTGTAATTGATTAACAATAATCATATTTACAACTGTATTGCCATTGTCTTAAGCTCAGTACTGTGAAGTGATGCTTGTCAGACTTTCTCTGTCTGAATATTTCCTAATCTGGCAACAACTTTTATTTTTACTCGGTTAGCAATCTCTCTAATTGACCAGGTGTCTGGGTCGAATTTGTTCTACTTTTGTTTATCTTTCTGTGTTACAACCACAGTTTTACATGCAGTAAGAAAGAGATTTTCACAGCTCTCACAAAATGACATAATGCTTGAAAGTGCTGGGATGATAGTAGAGACTCGAGAAGGGGAGCCATGGGATGCCAAGAGGTGAGGCACAGCCTGGCACTGGTGATTCCGTGGGTATAAACGGCTCTTCCGTGGTCAGTTAAAGAAGTGAAGACCTGGGGATGGACAAAAGTGGCTTTAGGGGCAACAAAGTGACACAAAGAAATGGTTTCTGACATATGTCATGGATACCACACATATTACAAATCTGGATGTAAGATGGAGCTGCTGAACAATGAGGAAAGAAAGGGGTGTGAATGCATGTTAAGAAGATGATAAAGGTGTGGATCCATGTGGATCCTGGAAGGAGGAGAAGGAACTGTCACCATGGACCATCATTCCTCCTGCTGAAGGTCTCTGGAAGTTCTGCCTCAATATAACACAACTCTGTCACCAACATCAGAATGAAACCACCAGTGTTAGGACCCAGAGGAGCAGCAAGGTGGGAATAATCCCACAAGTAGGAGTAGAAACTACATATGTGTTCATTACTGTTATTACCATGAATATTTCTCTTAATAAGTACTCTATCTGCATTTCTGTATTTTTTTTCTGTTATAATTGGATCTAGATTAATGACAACTCTTGAACTGTTAAGATTTTGATTACACTAGCAATAAAATTTAAAAAACCCCACAACTTTTAACAATAAGAAACAGGGCCACAAAAAAGATCAGAGATCTGTAACACCTCTCCTATGCTGACAGGCTGAGAGAGCTGGGGCTGCTCATCCTGGAGAGGAGAATCCTTCTGATTAATTTAATTGGAAGTGAGTTGTGATTAGTACCACGGTAAGAACCAAGAGGTGACATCTCAGCTATATGAAATTGTTACTGTGATTACATAGTGGGTTTGGGAAATTAACAGGATTAGCTGGTGCTAAGTAAGCAAAGCTTTTGGTTAAACAATATCTTCAGAGCCTTTTAGGTAAATTTAAGAAATATTATTTCTCTTTATCCAGCATACTAATAAAAGTAGCAGCAAAATTTATTCTAGAAGTCTTTGGTATTTTCTCTTTCCCCAGAAATAAATAATAAAAAAGGAACATTAAAACTGGAAAAAGTACTCAGAGTTTTCTGTTGGATCAAGACTACTGAATGTCCAAGAGGAGAATGAAAGTGGGAAGATTAGGAACATCTTTGGTGCTGTTGCAAATTGATACAGCCAGAAGAAGCTGCCTGACAGAGCCAGAAATCTCTGCCTCTGTGAGGTATTCAGAACACATCTGTATAAATAGTTTTTCTCTAAGATTAACTCAGGAAAAACAAAAATTTATGCCATATCTGTCTCATTTAAAACATAAACCAGAAAATCTGTGTGGCTGATACGTGGATCACTGCCAGGGAAATATCAACAATACAAGGGAAAAAAAAAACATGTTATATATCCACTTTGCATTTTTACTGCTAACACAATTGTTAACATTGTAAATTGACTCTTAACATCATAAATGGCTTCTCACACAGTGTAAAGTAAATCCTGTAGACTTTTATTAGTATCATAAATGGCTTTTTAACATGTAAATAGCCTCCTTCTCATGGCAGTGTAAATCCCACAGGCATTATGGGTGACATAAGTCATAGAGGGTGTTGCATTTTGCTATCAGTGTTGGTTTTCATTTAAGAACTCAATAAAAGTTTTAGGAAATAAAACACAGGGATTTGTGCAGTTTCAATTGTGGCCACCCTTGTTTTCCTGCTCCTGTGATAAATGTGAAATAACAGTAAGGTTTGGTAGTAATTTCTTATTTGTAAGGCACCTTTGTAAAATCAAATAGCTGAGCAAGAGTTCACCACTCTGGATATTTCAGTAGGGGCTGGAAAAGCTGACTAAATAGATGCAAGAAACTATGAAATGGTGACTATTTTATCACTCCCATTTTTTTGGCACCTTTCATTTGCAAAGATCCTGGAGCATTTCAGAAAACTCACAGAAATGCATGTCAGGAAGCAACAGAAGGAGACATTTTTCATATTAAAATTGTGATATAATCCAAATTCTGAACTATTAATTCTCAATACCTCTGTGTTGCTTGGCTTTACCCTGAAATGTCTGCCTCTCTGAGAGTGACCAGCAACAGTTGTTTAATAGCACTCAGTAAAAATTCACTACATTTCCAGATGTAAAGCCTAAACCCAACATTTTATAATTATGGGTGATTTGGGGGGTGGGGGTCATGCCCTAAATATCCAACTTATTAATTAACATCCCCTATAATATTGAAGATGATGATTTTTCTGTGTGGTTGGACACGCATAATTTAAACAACTTAGGGACCATAATTTAACTAGATACTGCCCAAAAGTGGGATATTGTTTTTATGACTCTGGTATGTTACAGCTCTGCATACACAAGGTATGTTTAAATTGCTAAGAAGATGGTAGCTCAGACGTTTCTGATTATCTGAAAAGACACAAATTGCAGAACTGAGTAGAGTTCATCAGGATGCTAAAGTACATAACTCCCACTGCATGTCAGTGAATTCATTCCACCCATCTAGGACTTCCAGACAATCAACAGACAAGGAAATATATAGTAGATGAACTCATAAAACAGTCAGTTTGCTGCCAGGACAGAACATAGATCAGTTTTCATTGTATCCCCTGAAAAACATTAATCCAATTTATTACAATCTGAGTAATACATATCTACAAAGATAATGCATATCTCATTTTTCTATAATGTAGCTAAAAATAGCTTCTCTATATGTGCAATATATATCTGTCCACATTTTTTATATAATCACTGAAGCATTAGAGCATTCACTGGCAGTACAGTATATGTGTATTTAATTCTTATCTGGCACTAAAAACACTTCATATGAGAGGACTCTGAAGTGTATTTGCTTGGATGTTTACACCCATAGGTGAGGACAATTTGTTCTAATCACTGCTATGGAAACAGCTCCTGTATTTTATCCAGTGACAGTTTAATGAAAAATACTATAAACCAGAGAGTATTTAACACAATGGCCATTCAATCCAGACTTCTGAGGGAGTGTTGGATGCTCAAACAGTTTTCAGGAGCTCCATCAAAGTGTTAAAAGCCAGATTTGAAAATGGCATTACAAGCCCTGCCCTGATAACATGACTGACCCCTTCTCCTCAGTCCATTCTGGAATTCGGCTGCACGAGCTCAGCCAACCCTGTGGCCCCGGCTACTGCGTAAGAAACCTGACATTTTAACCTGCCCTGGTAGGGCAGACACTTTTTCTGCATTTATGAGCAGTGCAGATCCTCCCAGGTTTGTTTGATCTTTGGACTGTGCCCTAATCACCAGGTCAGTAATCCTGTTTTAAAGGAGTCGATGACACTCTCCCCTTTTTTTACCAGAAAAAAGAAGTGAATAACAGGACAAAATTTCTTCAGACATAGCTAACAAGGTCATGACTGCTTTTACCAAACCTGAGTTTTCCCAATATGCAATTGCATTAACATAGATATGACATTTCTGTTCACATAATGTAACTGGACGACAAGATCTTATTTTTTCAATTGAAGTCCAGAAAGCAATTGCTGGAGACATTCAGGCAGCACCAGCTTCAGAGGGCTGCTGAACTATTTAAATATTTAAAAGTTTCTTTAAAAATTGCCTTAGAGGAGAAAAGATTATATTGTGGAGATGGTCTGACTTTCAAAGTCAGCTCATTAATCACAGTTAATGCTTCTTGTTATAGCAGATAGTAATCTGTATTTCTTATAAACCGACACTGCCCACAGCATGAAAATATTTCTGATCCACCTAATAAAAATTTATAGTGTCATTCCTTTCTAAGGCTGGTGTCTTATACCCTTTATATCTACAAAGTAAGAAAGTTTCAAAATGCACTTGTAATTTTATATATATTTATATTTATTTTCTATATTAGTATGCTTATACATTAAGATACAGGTACGATATACATATATGAACACCAAGTTGCTCAGGATTTTGACTAGACAAGATCTGAAAAGCTGCAAGTATGGAAATTCATCTCCATTGGTCATCCTCTCTTGTGTTGGACCAATTTTATAACAAAGAACTTTTCTGACACATGAAATCATGATCCTCAAAACCACCCTGTTCTATTTAATTGTCTTTCAGTGGAACTAAAGCAGCTCTGTAGATTGAAAGGTCTGGTGATTCAGGTGATGTGAACATTTAAATCTCACTTCCAAAAATCTCTCACACTACAACTGACTTTTTTATAAGGAAATGTAATTTAATTTTTTTGCTATGAGTTCTCTGCACGTGATCACATGGGGTGAGGAAATTCTGCATCCACGGCAATTCACTGTCATTTCCTTTGAGGTCCAGTTAAGAATCTCTCCTAATGAGCTAGCTTGCTAATTGTCACAATTGCCACTATTGATATTTCCTTCATCTTGAACGCTGTGTTATCCCTGGGGAATTATCTTAGGGGTTAAATTCTGGACTGAAAGGGGGCTCCAATTTTACCTTCCAACCTGAAAAGGCTCTGAAGTCTCACTACTCCAGGAGCTGCAATGTGCTGAGTTTGTTGCATGTTAACTAAGCACTGTTTCGTGTATCTTCATCGCGGTCTTGCTTAAGTGAGCAGAGAGACTTGACATGCGATGCTCAGTGAAACTTAAAGGTGTCCTGTGCTTCTAAAGCAGCCCTGACTGTTTCTGTTCAGCATTTGGTTTCTTCCTTTGGTTAGCAATGACTATTTTAAACTCCTTGCATTAAAATTTGCACACTTAAAGGTTCTGCTTCCATGTTTCCTTTTTTTTTTTACAACCTGATTCACAGTCTGGAAGTCATTGGTCATTCCTGCTGTATCTTCTTGAATCAAGAAACTGCCTTATCTTGACTAAATTCCCGTTATAACTTCCTTTCTGGGTGTGTAGACAGCGTCCTGCACAATTTCAGTGTGAGTAAGATGGTCATCTTGTAAGGCAAACCTTCTGTGGAACTTCTCCAGGTGCTAGATGTGGTTTTCTGCCTCCTACCTCTGGAAAAGTTTGGCAGCATCTTCGTGTTTGTCTCAATTCGTAAGAAGCAGATGTAAAAGGTAATGAATGTGTACTCTCTGTTCTCCCTCTCTCCTCGCTGTGTCTGAGAAGACTGTGAGACATGAGAACCATCTGGCAGGGAATGCTGGCTCCTCCTCTGAAGGAATAGCAGCCTGGCACACACGGAGCAGAGCACTGGAGTACCTGAGATGCCCTTTTTGGAGAAGCACAGAAGTCTGAGCTAAAGGAATGATTCAGGAAAATCTTACCTGACATCTAAGAAGACATTAACATCTGCAGTTTCAGGTGATGTTTCTCAGACTTCCTAAATTGCCACACTTGCTAAACTGGGTGTCTGAATTACCTTTTTTTCCTAATTTCTGTTAGTGATGAGAAAACCCAAGTTATTTTTGCCTGTGCATCTGGAGGTAGTCTAATCTGCTAAGAATGTTTACACCATGCCTTATTCACTTGCAATAAACAATGTTGAGATAAAAAAGCTGTGGCTGCAAGTTCCTTTTATGAAAAATTAGTGACAATAACCTTGGCCCTAAGGCTGGGATGCCTTGATCCTGCCCTTGCTGTGCGGTGTGAATCCAAGACACCTCGGTCTGGAATTGAGGGGTTAATTTTCACAGGAGCCATGTTCCTGCTGCCAATGCTGAGAGGAGGCAGGAGGAATCACTACTTAGGCCAGTGCTCAGATTTCAGGAATCCAGAAGAAAAGCAGACAAAAAGGACCCAATTTCTACAGTGTCAATGTTGGCATTTAGTTGCAGATAAAGGGACTGATTTTTAAATTCTGGTTTTTTAGCTGATAGCTATTTAATGTAAATTGTTGTAAAAGCTGAGGAAACAGGATCTAGGATTCATATTTCATGAAAAGTTCCTTTTTGCTCTTGTGTTCGCAGTCAGTGTTAGACTCTTTTTTATCTCCTTTTCCCAAGGTTTTTCATGGTTTTTTTATTTCTTGTACTTCAGTAGAAGAGGAAATAAAAAACTGGGAATGGTTCATAGTTTGGTCATTAGAGGGGGCTTCTCTGGTTGTGAGAATGATTAGTTAAAATCTATTCAGCTGAGTTATTTAAATACATTAGGCAATTTCAGGCTCTGAAACCCCACATCATATTCAATGAGTGACTTTAGAGAATCTGCAGGCCTGCAAACCCCATTCAACAGTTCTGTATAGAGATTTTAGGCATTTTTGTGCTGTAGCTTGCAATACCTAAAGAATTCTGTTGAAGGGTTGTCCTCTGGCTTTGAGGTTCATAGTCATGGCTCAGTGCTAATGAGTGCAGGCAAAAAAAAATGACTGTCACAATGGCAGCAGACTCGAGCAGATTAGCACTGGAAACTTTTCAGATACTGGGACCTCAAGGTCAGGTTTTTTTTGTATCTTAAATGCCTCATTTGTTTTTATTCCCTGCCATTTGCTGTGGTCTGAGGATCGCTCCTCACAAACCATGCTGACAAGATGTCTCTTAGAATAATTTCCAGGATAGATGAAGGCACTATCATAGGGTAGGCACAGAAGGGGACAATTCCCACAGGCTTTCACTTAGACAAGCTCCCAAGAGAAGAAATACTCTTCCTGGGCATTGTGTGCCGTCTGTCACATCCCTCCATTCCCAGGGGAAGGCTCTGAGCACACACACTCCCGTGTGTTGATTACAGTGAATTTCTTCCCACTGCAACACTCATCCGGAGGATTACCTCTCTCTTTTTTTCTTACAAGCACCTGTCTTTTCCCTTTGAAGAGCATAACGCACCTTTTATTTTACTATTTTTATATTTTTAGTCTTGATTGTTTGTCCCTTTATTCTCTTTGATTTTGCAGTACCGAAGACAAAGGGCTCCCCAGGCTACCTCCCACAGTAAGGTGAGAGTGTTCTAAAGAGAAGATCATCCCTAAACTTCAGAACTCAGATCAGAATTTTCAGAGGAACTGCTTTTTCTGTACATTATTATTAAACAGACTATTATTAAACAAAACTCAAGTTTTGGATTTGAATTTGGAGTCCAACATCTTCATATTTCAGATCCAAATTTTGCAACTAGTACTTGTACTTCTAGAGGAGTCCAAATTCCAACAAAACACATTGATTACTTGAATATTCAGTATCTGGCATTTAATCTAAAATTTTCCATGATGATCATCCCCCAAAAGTTACAAACAACCAAATACAGAAAATCTGATTAGTTCCATGCTTTTTACATGATGATCCTGCTGATTCAGAGCAACTGAACTTCACAGGAAAATGTAGGGAAACAGTGTGTTGGAATTCAAAGATCAAAACTTCAGCAGCAAATTATATTTCTGTAATTATATCACCTGTGTTGATGAATTGCAGTTTTTTGATGTAGTGAAAGCTTTTTTAAAAAATAGGGACTGAGACTTTTCCATCTTACTAGAGTATAAATGACAAATAACTCATTTGACCTAATTTAATGTAAACAATAATTTAATCCTCCCTTTTCTTTAGGAGTTTATTATCTGAAGGTGAGTGGTGTTCTGCAGCATTTAATAGAACATTGTATTTTCCTCCCTGAAACCAGTTCATCGCTTAGCCCAAATGTGCTTTAGGAGTCCAGAGAGCTGATAAGAACAACTTCTCCTCCTTAATGTGGACTTTGCAGTACAGCAGACTCAGGGCTCTGCATCTGCCTCTGCCAAGTGGAAGGATATTTTTGCTTAACTTGAAGAAGAAATTGTTCCCTTTCCAAACTATTCTAATATCTGCAGTTTCCCCTCCACCTTGCTACAGCTCTGATGGCTGTTTGCTACCAAACAGGGCACTGTAGGTGTCTTTTGTACAAGTCCAAGTGTGAGATGAGGTTGGAATTCACATAAGGCAGTTGGACACATTAAGAAAACCACAGTCTGCAGAGATATAGAAGTTAAGGCGCTAGTTAAGCCTTTTTTCCTTTCAAATTAATTTTTTTTTTATTTTTGCACACAATGAGCAGCAGAAGGAAGTACTAAGTTCTTCAGAGCAGTGTCAGGTTCCTTTCTTTAGTGTAGAAGCAGTACACCACAATTAATGGTTCCAGTGCACTGATAGTACAGACTAGGGTTTTTGTTTTGGTTTGGGGTTTTTTTGTGTTTGTTTGTTTGTTTTAATCTCATAAAAATGCTAAACCACAAAATCATTATTTTTAAACTCATCTCCCTTTTTCCAAAAAAAATTAAAAAATGTCTCGAGACAAAATAAAACCAACTAAACAAAAACTGATCTCTTGCTTATGACTCAATTTCTGGGAACAGGCATGAAAGAAAAAGATGTTAGTTCAACTAAGAAATGCAATGAAATTTCTTGGCTTTTATAGCCTCACCCCGAGGTGAACACCAGGATAGCTGCTAGGATTGAAATAAATGGATCTAGGACTGACAATTTTTCTTTCATAGAAATAAGGGCCTGGAAGAGTCTGGTTGAGCTGCTCAGCCTGATCTCTCGGGGTCACCAGCAAGCGTGGCAGAAGTAGGGAAGTGAGGAGCATCAGCAACCCTGTGAAAGCACTGACATGGTGTTGCTGGAAAGCTGCAGTGCTTAAAGAGTCAGGTCTGAAAGAAGTATGTTATAGTCATATTTCAAATGGCCACGTTCTTAGTTTTTCCCTTTCAAAAATCAGAACAATCGGTTTCATGCTCTGGTACTTTTATTGTTGTTCATAGGTTAGGTGGAATGGTTTCCTCTTTTATCTGTAAATAAGTTTGGATCAGCAGTGAACAAGTTTTTGGTGTGAAAACTCGTGCCATGAGCCCAACAATGTGCACTTTTTTTCAGTCTAAAAGCGGTGCAAAGGTAAATAACAGTAGAACACACTCACCATAGCCTTAAGATGGGGCTCAACCTTTGACAGAGACAGCTATCTGGATGAGAAAAAGTTCTACAGTACTCGTTAAAATAATGATATAATTTAATAGTTACTTGACAAAGTGTAATGTATAAAAGCAAATGATAGAGTTACAGAGGAACTTTTATCTCTACCTTATACTTTCAGCCAGATCAGAGTGAAACACTTACTTGAAAGTGCATTGTAGCCTCAACTGATACGGGAAACCATTTTAGGTCTTGCCACCAGCTTTATAATTTCCCAGGGAAGAAAAGGAGCTCAGACATCTGTAGCCTCAATTCACCACCTCCCAGTTTTATATGTTGCTCGTCTGTAGGACAGACAAACAGCCTCATCACTGTGGTCTCTTTTCCCACAGGATCGTCACATATGCACCCTTCTCTGCAACTCATACATGAACATGCAGTTATTGTCTCAAGGCTTGAGACGAAGTTTTCAGGATCTGCCTCAGAGAATTGAGCTCCTGCAAAATTCAGGTCAGAGCAGTTCCACTAAGTGTGGAAACCAACTTACAGGATTGCATTCATGACTACAAACATATATTAGCTTAAAATTTCACAACCAGAAATGGAAGTTCATCTGAGCTTCCCTTTTTTTATTTGTAGATTTATCTCACAGTGATGTAAAAGGACTAACTAAAATTCTAAATGTGCATGGCGAAAAGATTATTTTCTTTATTTTTTCTCTTTCCTCACTGCTATCCCAAGTTATCTTCACATTCATATTCTCTATCATTTCAGTCCCTGAAAATTATGAGAGACTGAACACTTGAAACATTTACATAACTTTCATTATTAACCATCACAATTATGGGGTGAGATCAAGGCCTAATTGCGTGAAAGAGGAACAGTATCTTGATAATTGTTATCCCAAGGCATACACTGCTTGAATCTGCAAACCAAAAATGTTTTTTGTCAGAGGTCCTGTACTTTGCCAAACATGCTGCATGTGGAAATCCAAAGTTGTTAAGAGAAGTGACAACAAAAATTAAGCTTCTTTCTGATTTTTTTTTTTTGTGTGTGTGTGTGTGTGTTTTTTTAGGTTTATTTTTGATTTGTTTTTTTGTGGGGTTTTTGTTTGAGTTTTTTTCCCTTCCTAAAGACAGTTAAAAAGTTATCAGATGGCTTAGTGTATGTCCAAACTCACCATCTCTGGCTTAGTAAACTGAATCCAAATGAAAATGGGAGTAATTTTTTTAATCTTTATCTCTTTTAAAAACCTTAAATATTTTCCCAGCAAACTTACAGCTGTTTGTGTGGGTCAGCTCCATTTTGGCTGTGTACTCCTCCAAGATGTAATGTCTTAGCCCACACTACCCTGATTTTATTGTGGGCTTTTGTCTGAACTCCCATGGGACTTATTTTTCTTTTTGCCTTCATAGATGCCAGTCCAAATTGCATTGACTGATTGTCTGTGACCATCTAGGCTGACAAACTGTGACTTAAATGGGACAGTGTCAATTTTTCTCAGGCAGGGAAAGGTCATTTCAAATTCAGAAGCCTGGACTAAAACAATCCATTGAATCTGAGTTATTGGTTTGAAGGGTAACATTTCAGTGATGTACACTGTCATTAATATGATTAATATTTGCTTTGTGATTGTCCAGTAACGACTGCAAAAGCAATGAGATTGAAACTGGTTGTTATTTTCTAAGCCAAAACAATGTCATAAAAAAGAAGCTCTGAAAATAATTGTGGAATAGGTCTGTCCTGGGGTCAGTGTCCCCAGTCAGTAACAGGGTTCAAGAAACACACTTGATATTAAATGCAGGAGTGGGGGCTCTGTTGTGATCCCTTTTTTACTTCAGTGTCCATAAAACCTTAAAATCCAGACTTCTGAAGTTATTTTCTTTAGGGAGAGAATTTCTGCTGCAAACAAAGCATGGTCTGGTCTGTATAAAAAAATAGGGTTACATGCCCAGGTGAAGAATTTCTCAGAGCTGGACGCTGGTGTTGCCATTCACACTGAGGACACATTAATTCCCTCCTGGTTTGTCTTTTGGCAAAGCATAAAACAAATCATGTTGGTAGTTTTGAAGATAAGCTTGTCTGCTTATGAGCCAAGTTTAGCTGCTTATGAGCTGGTCAGAATCCCACACTCTTCCAGGATTTACCCCCTTAAGCAAACATCCAATATGTCTTATTTCCCTGCCAGGACACAGAGTGTATATTCTCGATTTCACAGCATAAAACTACAATTCTGATAGACCTAACCAGAACCCTTACATTGCCTTACATGAAAGTAACTTATCAGAAAACAAGAATGAAGATGGAGTTTTTCTAGAATTGCTATTATTAAGAAGATAGAGCATTACATCAGTCTGGCTTCAAGAGATCACACTGAAATCTGGAAAAAGTGTCATGCTTTTACAGTACAAATACAGAAGCTAAGATTCCAAAATTTGGTTTTTATTTTGTATTATAAAGATTAAAAGGCCAATGAAATAGGAATGACAGACTAATCAGAGAGATTTAAAACTCTCAGTTTTGTGTGATCTGATGATGTTGGCTTTCTGTCAATGTCATGATTTCTCAAACCTTTATCAGCTCCACAGCTGCTACAGCTCATGCTGTGTTCCTCTGCAGGTATGTCTGTCTGCAGACTGACAGAAACCTAATTTTATTCCCAAACAGGAAGATCCTCCATGATAAAACAACTCCAGTACGATTTTTAAAGTAATTTAAAAGTTAATGCAGTTCTGTGGTTACCAGTAAATTGAATTTATACAGGTAAGGGACACACAGTAATATACCTTAGGGTAGGATTAAATAAATATTTTTTTTAATCTAATACCCTATTACATTTTACTCATTCTAATGTGTGTATTATTATTGTTACAAGCTTGGAATCCAAGTTTTAATTCCAATTCAAAGGTCTTGTATCTCCATGGAGTAAAGGCAAGACCCACATTTTAGATTTTGACCTACCAGATTTCCATTTCTTATTCCTGTATGATCCAGCTCTTCACTGCTGCATCACCCCAATTTTTCACTCAAAACACTTTCACCTGTATTTTATTTTTACAGTAAGATTTGCCTGCATGTTGGGTATAGAGTCCAGTGATAGCTTTCTTCTAGAGAGGATTATTTTTTACCACTGTCTCGCATTAACTTCATGACTTCCCAGAAAAACATTAGGAGTATTTGCTTAGGAATTATTATTTGAAAACTAAATTATATAAAAAGTAATTAACAAAAAAAAAAGAAGGCCAGGTTTAAAATAAAGTATTTGTGGATGTGTCATTTTGAAATCTCTACTTCTTCTTGTGGAAAGATGCTGCCTGTTCCACTTTCCCTACAGTCCTGCATAGATTGGTAACTACTTATTTGTCATTTTTTATGGATAATGTACAAGGAATTTTTTGCTATAGATTCACAGACACGAACTTCATTCTAAACGAATAAATATGTGCTGATCAGTGGAATTCATTCCTGAATATTTTTCAAGTAATTAAAGAATCCATAAAGTTTTCATTCTGAACAATAAATCTGATAAAACTGAAAAAGAAGAAAGTTCAAAACAAAGAAAAAACCGAGTTGCATTTATACAGAAAGATGTTTTAATCCCCTAGTAATTTGCTAATGCATAACAGTGATTAATACAAATTAATGAATCATATTTATCCAATTAATAAATTAATCAATTTAATAAATCAGAGCAGATTGCTGTAGAACAAGTATTAAAACCACAATCCTTAACTTGTGGTCATCGTGTGGAGTTGTACACTGAAACTATTCCTGTGAATTCTGCTCTGAGATCACAAATAGATCCACAGGATGTTCTTCTGACGCTTGAAATGGTATTTATAACTATAAATATAAAATAAAGAATATCTATCTTGAATGGAGCTTCTAAATCTGTGGATCCCTTGAATCACTTGGCTTGACATTCTGAGCTGACAAAAGATAAGGAGGTCAGTTTTATTACCCAGAGAATAACACATTGCACTTACTGTATTAAAAATCTGTCTGAATTCATATCTCTTATTTCTTGAATGAGGAAATCTTGGATTAGTAACTTCTGTGTGACCATCTTTAAATGCTAATCAATTTTTAGCAGTAACTGGAGGAAGTTGTTTTACTGTTAATTAATCAGTTATTGCCAGAGTCTCTGTTATTCAGAGCAACACAATAACTGGCTTTCTTTGCTATAGCTTAGCAAATCAATTTTTAATGGACTGTATTTCAGAATTCAATAACAGGACAGTATTATTTAATTATCTAAAACAAACGCTGAAACAATTTCAGGGCAATACACTGCACTTATGTAAAAACTGGCCATTAATCCTTCTAGACACCTTTTATATCCTTCTCTATGTCGTAAATATCAAGTACTGCCTCCGAAGGTCTGTCCTGTCTCTTTGTTGCTTAGGTTTTCACATTGTATCTCTCCACTTGATGTGTTCTGTCTGTACTACAGAGAGGAAACTACTGCAAATAAGCAGCTGACAGTGAAAATGTCTTCGTTGATTTTCAAAGGCAATAAAAAAAGATGTGAAAAGTGCATCTTCTTGCCAAGTATAGAGTACTGCAGTGGAACAGAAGTTCAGAAACAGTGATAGACAAACATGACTTGATGATATACTGCAGAGATCTGGGGAAAAGAGAAATCTGACTTCATATTAATGTTAAAATTTCTGAAAGAGTTCTGTGAATAAAACAGTGGTATAAAGCAATGGCAAAGCATATTTCTACACTTGCTTTCAGACTTCTTCCCAGTGTCAGAAGGATGTACCTGCACCAGGAGTATTTCATTCCATGTGGACAATGGTAACGGGATGTGATTTAACTTTGTTGATACTCCAGGTTGGTGGGACTGGTGCTCACCTCAGACCAAAAGCTGTGGCTTTTTTGAAGGTCGTATTGAGTTCTAAATGTGGTATATATGGCCTCTGAGAAAGCTTCATTAGCCTGAGCTTGGTGTTTTTGACATGTGTAGACGAATTTTTAATGACTCAGAATACCAACTGTAAAATGATTACCCAGTGACATGAGGACGTGAGTGTTGACTTTCAGAGTGAGGAGAACATCTCTATCTGTATTTACACTAATGACTGCACCGTCATATTCACATCTGGAAGAGCTCAAAACAGTTTGGAAATAGTGTTTGTGCTTTGTGATTCCGAGCTAATGGTCTTTGGTGTGAATGAGCTGGGAGGAGTAATGGAGCAAATCAACACTTAAAGACAACTTAAGTGGTAAGTATGAAAGGTAAAATATCTTCTTGCTATGAATTCACATCACTTCCTCCCTGTAACTCAATACATAATGGCCAATTTTGTGTTGTGTTTGTACCTATGAAAAATGCTAACTTTGATGAGGCTACTTATATGTGCAAAAATAAGGGTATGATTTGAAACCTTGAGAGCAAAAAATTAGGTGATATCTTCCCACAGTAGCCAAAGGTGCTACTCACTTTCTTACAACACAGCTCAAAACTTTACAGGACTCAGATCAACACAAACTTCCAGAAAGTCTTTCAAAAACGATTATCTCTGACCCTGGGAAGTCAACAGAAATTTAGGACTGGATTTAGCAGCTGTTCCTATGGATCACTAGACCCCTCACCATTACATTTCCCTTTGGATTGAGGCTACACTCAGTCCTACAGAGGGTAACGTGTCATCAAGGTGTTCAACGGGGCTGTGAGCAGTTGAATGAGGCATCTGTTAAAACCTACTCAAAAAATCTTAATCCCACGTGGAAAAATTAAAAGTTGTCATATTAATCTCATTTTATTTTGTTCTCATACAGCTTTCACGTAACTTTATTATTATGGTGTCCAATTGTTATTGCTGCAAATATGTATATAAGGTGTATTTCTTTTTCTTTTTGGTCTCCCAAGGAAGAGGACATATAAATTTTCTTCTTAAATGGCTTTAATATTACAAAAAATGAGAGATGTAGTTAAGCCATTCTCTTTTCCCCTCATTTAGCAATTGTTACTAAGTGGTAACTACAGAAACATTTCTTGAATGGAGAGAGCAGAAAAAGAATAATTTAAAATTCAACAAAATCAGCTTTAATAATCTTCAGCCAGGCTGAAAATGTTTTTTTTTTTTATTATTCAAAATGTTCTCTTGTGTATTTTAATGAGGACAGTATTTTATTTTTACTATAGAATGTAGTATTTTATTATCAATAGAAATCATTGTTGAAAAGTTGACTTAATTTACTGCATATGTAAAACACCAGACTTACACCAAAGGTGGATTCCATAATCAAGGCTGAGAAATGAGAACATGAAATTGTTCACAGAATTCTATTGTCTCCTTGCAAAAGCCAAGCCTCTGCCTCTTGAAGAACCAATGGGAATGTCATTAATCTGTTCCATAGCAGACTTTTCTCCTCATCATCAACATCATAATCCTGAAAAGTTTGCAAGAAAAATAATGAATGAGCTTAAGTTTTTTATGAAACAGAAGGAAAAGGAACCTGCCACCTATAAAGGGAGACTCTGAACCTGAATGAAACAGATATTCACTGTCTTCCATCTCTCATGCTCATACACAGCATTTTAGTGGGGTTGCTCCTAGGTCCTCTTGCAGGAAGCAACTTTCCCCCTCTGATGTTTGAATTTCTCCCTGTGGGGGAAGCTGGAATGCCTGGAACCAAACTTATGGATGTTGCTGTTTTAGCTGGAAGTCCTGAATGCATATATTCTGCTCTACCCTGCTTCAGATGACTCCTCACCTTCTTTCCCATATTACTCCAAAGGTTGCTGACCATTCAGACTATCCAACATACCTGCATAGGTAGTAACTCTCCAAACAGATGAGGTGAAAGACAGTTTAGAAAACACCTGTATTGAAAACATAAACAACTTTGCTTGTGTGGCTTGAACCCACCCCAGGAGGCAACACAAAACTTGGTGTGCTGGAAACTGGAAGGTGAAGCAGTGCCTGTTTCTGACACAATGAAGAGAAGCTGGGGGAGATTAAAGCAGCAACTTCCTCACACAGTTCAGCTGCAACCAAAGAGTGACACAGGGCTGCAATGTGAGCGTTTGATCTCATGAACGTTGCTCATATGAGCAAAGCAGTTGTGTGTAAATGGATATTTCTCATTAAAGAAGACTATAGGACTGGATCATAGTTTTCTGAAAGCTGAAAAAGTAGTTATCTAACTTTCCAGAGCCACACAGAAATAAAATTCTTAAATCTTCCTCCAATGACACCGCAAATAGATCAAAAATGAAAATACAGGGAGCAAGCCACCACTATTTTGAACACGAATTTTATAATCCTTCAGAAACATTAAATGCAACATAATTTTAGTCAGAATAACATTTATCATTCTTTTTCTGTCCAGGAAATAATCTTCCAAAGTTTCTTACCAAGAACACTGGCTGACAGTTAGAAGGGGAAGATTCAAAATTAGTTAATTTGTTTGTGTTGTTCCTTTGGAAGAAATTCAGTGTTAATGACATTATTAATTCTGAGAAATTGAATAAAATGAATCCCTACAACAGTGAAATTGAAATCTGCTGTTCTAATACATTTGTCACCTTAAGTCCTTATCAACTGCTCAAAACTCCCAAAATTATTGTATGTGCTCTATCAGCAAAATTGTGAATATTTTACATATTCTAGGAAAGATTTCAGCCCTTGACATCCAGGTAACATCAGTTCAGTATTTACCACAGTTACCAAACTTTCTCCAGATCAAGCTTTGAGGACCATTAAAAGAACGGGACAAACCTCCCCAGATCAGCCATTTTTCCCTCTCGCCATTCACAAAGAAAAGAGTAAAGCAGAGTTAATATTTCTAACCAAAAGGAAAAGAGCTAAAAGTAGCTAAAAGTACTGGCAATGAGGGATATAGCTACTGGTGTCTCCTATAACTCCTGAGCATCTTCTTTCATGGATGAGTTTCCCAAGGTTTATTCTAGAAATGTATTTGAAAAGGGCTCATCCTTAATCCTCCCCCAAAACCCCTTCTGCCAGCCAGCCAACAGACATATTTCTATAGGAATATAGGAATTCAGGGTTCACACTGAGGTCCAAAGAGAAGGAAAAATATTGTATTCAACAAATATTTTCATTTATTTTCATTTACTGCAGCTATGTTGTTTCATGCTGAATGCCAGGTCACAGAATTCTGTTTAGTCAAAGTGCATGGTGATGTGCACTAAAATATAGCTAGATCATATTCAAAGTCTTGGGAACATTTTTATTTGTAAAACATCCTAACCTGATAGATTCTTTTTTTAACAATTCTAATTCTGGAATTAAAAAAAAAACAACCAAACAAAAACCCAACTAACCAAAAAAAACCAAAACAAACTCCAAATAATAAGATAAAATCAAACCAAAGCAACAAAAACATGCAAATAAACAAAAACTCTCCCAGAATTTAAGAGCACACCATGGTTATTTTTCAGCCTTACTTGAAAACAAGGTGCTGTATCACTATAGTTTTGTCACTGAGGTTTTACTGATCTGATACCCAGACTAATTAATGTTTTCTTTTTTGAGAGGATTGTTTTCTATTTACTGGCAGTGTTTCATAGCATTAGACTGAAATGATGAAAAATTCTAGCACCTAGGACATGTAAACTTTGCAGACAATCTGTTGATGAGTTACAGGTTGCCCAGAGAGGTTGTGGGATCTACATACTCCAAAGTTTTCAAGATCAGACTGGATAAAGCTTTAAACAGCTTTAAACATGGATCCAGCCCAATCTGGATCCATGGCTGACCTGATTTTGAGCGAGGGGATCAGGCTAGAGTGATTCTGTACCTCCAAGTCTAATTCAGATGTCTTGGTTATCCTTGGATTAGCCAAAATGGTGCTAGACACATGTTTAGACAACTAAAGCATGGAATATCAGTTCTCTTGAACAGGGCAAACCCACAGTTTCAACTGTCAGTGAAATAGGGTCTTCAGGAGATGGTGCTCATAAAAACGAAAGCCTCCAGGTCTAAGCCATTGTTTCAGGCATGGTTAGAAAGAAAATAGGCGTGATGGACTGAGTGGTTCTTCATGAAATCTAAGTTTTAATAACAGAGATAATAATTCTCATCAAGATTTATCTGAAAGAAGCATGTGTTGTTTACCAGTGCTTATAAAAAAGACTGGGCTGGATGAAATCCCATAAACAAGTGTGTAGAGAAATTCCCCCCTCACACACACATACACACATTTTCCCTTCTCAGAGCTCCTTCCCTGAGTAAAGGATTGCAAGCAAATGTTGCCTAGCTTTGCGAAAGTTGACAAATCTCCCTTGATGCCAGAATATTGAAGGGCTACTGCTGCAGTTCGTTATGCAAATTGCTGTAGTCCCAAGGAAACCAACTCTTTTATGCAATTAAATTGTTTACAAGCCTATTTATATCTTAATAATGGCTTAGCCTGGGTGTGTTTTGTTTCTGCTGGCACTAAGCATTTAAGCAGGATCTTTCTATTATCCGCACAACCCACACATATTTGGGAGCTGGGAAGGGATTGACCGGCTCGTTTCCATGCAAAGATTCTTTCCTGTATTCAAATGAGTTTTCAATCCATGAACCACGTTTCCAGGGTTTAAGAAAAATTAAAACATTCAGTAACTGCCTCATGCAATTTCTCCAGCAATATAAAAACATCAAAGAGCTCACTGTAAATGTGGTGTTTCCTTAAATGCTGCAGACATTTTTTCTATGTGTTAAAAATTAAATGAATGAGATTAAGTATAGTTTGCGAATGAGATTTGCTTGGCCTGTGAGAATTTTAATAGCAACTGAATGGAACTTTCAGATAATAAAAAAGACCTGGGAAAAAAAAGCCTAATGTGCAAAGTAATTGTGTTTTAAACAGGAGAAAGGACTTTATAAGATAATTCAATATTCTTCTGGGTTTTCTGGGTTTTAGGTTTCTTTGTATAAGAAAGAATTAGTTGAATATAAGAGGCAAAATTGATCCTTTCCATGTTTCCTTTTTTCCAGAAATCTGTTCTCAACATTTTTAAAAAGAAACATCAAGGCTGTAAGCTTGATTTCAATAGAATGTAAAATAAAAACCAATCAAAACCAACAAAGTAAAAAAAAGGGATGAACTCCCATGACAAAAACATGCTAATCCCATCCACTCCCTCGTCTTTTCCTCAGTTTTCACAATTTAAGGCAAATATAGAATCCTACATTTTGAAAGGTGCCTGGGTCACAAAGAAAATTAGAACAAGGTGTTTTTTCCTTCACCTGTTTTTTTCATTCTGTGAATTTCTCAATCTTTTTTCTCCTATATCCCACCTTTAACAATGTCCTCTTCACCTAAATGAAATAATTCTTTCCTTGACCAGGACTGAATTCATATGAAAGGTGTGGGGTTTATTCCTGTCAAACCAAGAGCGTCATAAACTTATGCAGAGTTTTTTGGTTTGAAGCTCTTAACAAGAGGCTGTGGAAAAGTGAAGTGACAAAACAATCGATTTCCTTTAAAAAACTACAAGCCAATTATCTCCTTCCCTTTTGATGACATGAATGTAACAGGGCAGGAAACGTAGCTTACAATGAATGTCTGTTATTGATGTGCCACCTCAACAGGCAGTGTGGTACACAGAAAGCCAAACCTTTCTGTAAGATCATGCCAAATCTGCTCACTTTCTTCCTCAGGACAATAAAAATCCCAAGGCATCCAGTGGCTTGACGTGGCTGCAGACCAATTTTGTTGCTAATTTTTCTGTTATGCCTGTACTTCCAAACTGCACTAGACCTCTAAATGTTTTATTTATTTTTTTTTTTCACATCTGATCCCTAATTGTGAAGACACCAAGTAGGACAGAATGAACTTTGAGTCTCGGATTAAATGAAGCCAAGGACTTTAAATAATGCCAAGAAAAGTCTGTAAAATGAACAATTCTTCTAGTATTTAAATGAAAATTTAATGTAGTAATTTCTTTATTGTTCTGATGAATGAACAGTCTAAAAAACACATTGATTTATGGATTTAATCTTAATTATGAACTTCGTTTGATTACTTCATTAATGCAACTTTAATTAGCTGAGTGAAATTGCAGTTCATGAGCTTATTATATCGCTTTGTGTGGTGCAGTTTTATCTTTTTCTAAATTCCTAAATATTAAGCAGAAATACCTGATTCCACCTGAGTGGTAAAAATCTCAAAGATATCAAGGTGTTCTGCAAAGAAATAACTGTGTCTTTGGGTAGATTCAGATGAGATTTTGGGAAGAAATTCCCAGTTGTGACAGTGCTGAGGTGCTGGCACAGGTTACCCAGAGAAACTGTGGCTGCTCCATCCCTGGAAGTGTTCAAGGCCAAGTTGGACGGGGCTTGGAACAACCTGGGCTGGTGGAAGGTGTCCCTGCCCATGGCAGGGGGGTGGAACTGGATGATCTTCAATGTCCCTTCCAACCCAAACCGTTGTGTAATCCTATTTTTGGGCCCTTAAATTCAAGCCTGGGGAATTCAAATTGCCAGGGCAGCAGCAAAAAGGGCTGTAAAAATGTCTTTGGCCCAGTGACCTGGATTCCACTCCATGCAGCTCTCAGATCTGTCTCTGCCTTTGTCTTTGCAGTCCCTGATGGGGTGAATTTGTTCCACAGTGCTGGAAACCGCAATGGTTGGCGTTAAAGCTTTAACTTGGTCGAGGCATTCATAAGATCTTGTCTTTTGTTGTGGATTATTTGTTGAAGCTGGAAAATGTGTTCAATATTAGCAGAAGCAGAAGTGCCAGATGGAAAAATGAATAAAGAGCTCATGAACATAATTTCTCAAGGGAATTAGGTAAAAAAATCTCTGTCAGAGTGGGTTTTTTTTCTACTCTGAAGTCTGCAAAAGTTGTTAATAATGTTAATAAAGACATTGTTATTTGATAATACTTAATGTAGTAAAGACACAGGGCTGGAAACTGTGCTTGGTGAAGCATATCTATTTCCTCCTCATCTATTCTTGCAACTTGCTTTCGTCCCTTTTCTGGTCCCCCTAAATAAAATGGTAAAACTTGATCAGAGGTTGTTGCTTAAGCTGAAATTTCAAAAAGCTGGAGGAAAATATTAATAATAAAAATATTAATAGTGGAACTCCTCAGTGATGGATCTGGACAAAACTGTTTTTTTTTAATTATTGAGTTCTACTTCTTGAATTTCTTTTTGAAAATTAATAAATTCTAAGAATATTTAAGAAATGCCACATTTGTGTGCTTGTAGATTACCAATATTGAATTCATTAAAGTCTTGCGAAACTAGGGATATAAATCAAGTCTGAAACTCATGGCAAATCTCCATCACTGAATGTCATGTTTCAGTGTCTAAGCAAAAAATCTAAGCTCATTTCTGGTTAAAAGGCTGCCTTTTTTGTGTTGGTTTTTTTTTTTTCTTTCTCTTTTGGATGGTTGAGATCTTAGCATACCTAATTACACCTTGGTTTAAATTAAATAGTAACTTACAAAGGAAAGCATTAGTACTACTGCAAAGCCTGTCATGGTAAATGTTTTTATACCATTATCAGCTTCAAATACTTAATTCCTCCTTTTCTCATGGGACTGGCCTAATACAAAGTGATGTGTTGAATTAAATACATAAAACCATCGAGTTCTTTTAATTTTATTTTATTTTAATTTTTTGTCTCTGTCAGAGCCACTTTTATTCTGCTATTTGTGAAAGGTGATACCTTCTCCTACCTCTGTGCTCACAAAATACTTTCTCTGTCCTTCTCCAACTCTCCACATGCTACAGGTACATAACAGGCACACACATTATCATAAGGAGTGGAAATGCAGAAAAAGAACTTGGATATGTCTCTAGTTGAAATACTGATGCACTGCCCAACCTGTCTGATTGCCCAAAGGCCAAAACTATTGGTATTACCATAAACAACCACGATCCATTGCTTCCCACTGAGCCGACTGGAGTGTCTTTTGACACACATTTGAGTCAAAGGACTAGTCAGCTGTGGGGCTAAGGAGGCACAGGAGCTTTGATTACACTATCTTATATTTCATAGAATCAAGGAATTGTTCTTATCCCACTGCCAAGGGCAAGGATACCTTCCACTATCCCAGGTTGCTCTAATCCCTGTTCAACCTGGCCTTGAACACTTCCAGGGATGGGGCAGCCACAGCTTCTCTGGGTAACCTGTGCCAGGGCTTCACTACCCTCACACTAAAGAATTTCTTCCTACTATCTAATCTAAATCTACCCTCCTTCATTTTGAAGCCATTCTCCCTCATCCTATCACATCAAGTCCCTCTCCAGCCTTGTGGGCCCCCCTTATTTCCTTCTGAACTTTATTTCTCTGACTCTTTCCACGTAGTCCGTGAATACATGATGTATTTCAGTTTTCAGTATTATCAATTTGACATTTCCATGAATGTTTCAGTTTAAACATGGTTATGAGCAGCAAGGTGCTGGCATGACTCCAAGGATCTGAGGAGCAGTCTGCCTGATAATTTTCTCCTCAGAGGTATGGAAAAATATCCTTATCTCTTCACTTGTAAACACCTGCACGCTTCTGTATAGTTATGCATCTTCACCAGAGTCTTCATTTGGGAGCTCTGACTGTCAAACAAAACATATTTCTGCAAAAGGAAGGGATTTTGAGGGAATAGCTAAATCTATCCTGCAGAGCTGCACCCTGACACGTACGATGACTTAGATTGTCAGATAAATAGTTTTGATGATGTACAGTTTGAAACTCCTTTCAGCAAGGTAATCATTTAGTCAAAACCGTTAATCCATCCCAGTGACAAAGCTGCCTCTTTACTGTATTGTTTAGGAGCTATTTTCACCACTTCCCACACACTTCTGTGGGGGGGAAGGCAGCAAAGGGAGACTGCTGAAGTTTTACTAGAAACATGATAAGTGTGCAAAGAGTCTTTGTGTGAATCAGCAATGGGTCACCTGCTTTGCTTTGCTCCAGGAGCTACAGATGATGTTTTAAGGAATTCCTACTTGCTGAAGTTGTCATTACTCCAGTTTTCTCCCCATTGGAGTGAAGACAATCCTTTGAGCAGTGTTCACTATTTTGAAGTATTTAAGTTTCAACAAAGCAATATATTTTAACTACATTTAATTACCTTGAAGATATTATTTCAATTTTAAGCTAATTATGCCTGTCTATGATATTTCAAGAGAATATAAGGGAAAAGAACCAACTGATTGCTTTCAAAGGTATTAGGAATTAGTTGCCTAGAAACTATGCACATCTTTAAAACTTCTGTAGTGTTAAGGATGTTAACAATGCCTCAGCTAAATCCATTGTGTTATGCATGAAAAGAGTAAGGTTTGAAATGGTGATTTTGATGGCAGAAGTGTAGGAATATACTTGCACGGCATGAGGAAGCACTAGAACACTTAGAAAGCCTTAGGATTAGGATCTGGAGTGATAGCTGAGTCCCACTGTGATTTCACACGCATTGCCTTGAGGTGGGAATATTTATACCACTCTGGGATGCAGGAGAGAACACTGTGCTGGAATAATATAAACTAGGACTGTACAGACTGATGTTCAGTAATCCCTTTTCCTTTCTCTGTATTGCCTTACACAAAGTTTAGCAAAGAAGATCTACATGGTGGCCGCTGCTTGTCACAGGTTCTAAGGCAACACAGGGAAGGTCAAAAGTCGTACTATAGATTAAGTGCTGGCAGTTAATAGCACAAAAACAAACAAACAAACAAAACAACCTTCTGGAGCTCAATTATTTCAAATATTATGCTTTGGCCAATTTAGACACGTGCTCTACTCTGACAGAATAGCTAATCCCAAGAGAAACAAGATAGTAAAACACAAGCTTCATATAGAAGTGTTGACACACTTGATGCCCTTAATTCTTTGATTTCACAACAATATAATACTTGTAGAAGAAATAATTTTATTTATTATGTAAAAAATACATGCACATATCTGACTGAGCCCTGCTTCTTCAGTTCCATGAGTTAGGGCAATGCTCAGCAGCCTGTTTAGTCTTTTCAGTGTTTAGAGGATATAACTTTAGTCAAGAGAAGGTATTTTCCCTGGTCTAGTATTAGATAACACTGGCAGTTGGGAAGGGCTATTTGCTTTCCTTAAAAATATTCATCAGAACTGCCAGATATCAAATGAATCTGTCACTGCAATTAAATTCTCACCTTTTAAGACAAATGACATCCCTGAAGTGGAATTAAGGTTGGGAAGCAATGATATGAAGAAATTAAGTTTCTTCTCCTTGCTCACATGGGCAATCTATGGAAGGTCTCAGCAGTAGTTTAAGATCTGCTGGGATTTGGTGGAGAGCTTTGAACAGTAACCTTCCATTTTAAAATTCACTGCAGCACAAGCCCTGCATATCACAATAAATTCATACAGCTACTGCATTCAGATCAGGGTTTGCCTGGCCCCTGCTCTAAATGGGCACTGTGCATCCAGCATTTTTTTTCAGCTGTTCCTCTAACAGGTTACTCACAATGACAGTAAAATCTTCACTTTATTTTGTGGAACAAATAAGTGGAGCTGCACAAATGTTAGGAATCCACCTACTTACCTGCTATTTCTTTCTTTTTACCACTAAAGAAAAAAAAAGGCAATGACATCTGAGTCTGACAAGCTCCACTTTAAATAGACTACTGACCTAGAGAGATATGCAAAATTATTCCATTAAGGACATACTTTATTGTCTACTGTTGAAGTAGCTGCATTAAAAGGAATCTGTGTGAAAAATAATGAAAGTAAATCGATATCTACAAAAACTATTTCAACAAGTAAAGATAAATGGTTTTCTAGCACAGTTTGGGCTGAGATGCTGACTTGTTTTTATTTATATTCAGTGATGTCTTAAAAGGGGCTCTGAAATAAACACTGGGAAAGTAATCACCTTAGATTTGCCACTTTAAAACTAGTGGTCAAGATTAGTATTCTGAAACCATGAAGCCAAAATGTATGTGACTGAATAGCTGCTCTTTTTGGAACATAATGATGTATCACCTTATGCAAGGTGTAGAAGTAAATTGAAAAGCTGTAAAATAAAATCTCAGATGACAAAACATATAATTTTATTAGATTCTTTTTGCATTGTGACATTTAATTTGCAGAAATTGAACACTAAAATTAGTTAGAAAATAGTGTTCTAAATCAGATTATGCAGGCTGCTAACAATCCCTGTCCCTCCCTCCAAATAACGGAACAAATCAAGTGGCATTGTTATTCCCTAAGCTAATGAACTTTTCAGAAACCTCACATTAGGCTTTACTGTTATTATTATTATTATGGACAAATGTTTTTAAACACTTTAGGTTAGTTGTCATTTATGAATCCCTTGGAAAATAAAACTACTCACAGTCTAAGTGGGTTTTGAACATGTTTATTTCTTTATACTCAAAGATAACTCTTTTCACTTAAACTGTTAAGTGAATGTAGAACAAATACCACTTACAATGTCAAATTAAATTACACTTCAACACAGGAATATTGACTTCACCAGAAGTGTTTTCATCCAAAGAATTATGAGGGGAAAAAGCCTACAGGGTGTTCAGGTGCTGGGACATGCCATGATGGTCTTCTTTCAAATCCCAGAGCTGAAGAGTTAGTCAACACTGTATATCTCCATTCATGTTTTATAGTTTTAATTGGTGTCACAACAGGAGGTCAACTGGAGACAAATAGAGAGGATAACATCAGTCATCAAAAAGGTTTTTTAAAAAAAGCAAGAAATCTTCCCTGAATGTTAGTGAAAAGTGAAGGGAACACTGTAGGAGACCTTCATACAACAGTTAATTTTGAAAAGTGACATATCTGTGTCAAGAAATAGGCAACTGAGATTCTACATGCAGGCAGAAACTACCAGCTAACTGGGGAAATAGCGAGGGCTGAAACACTGGCTGAATCTTGCAGCTTTATTCGAGACATAGAAGGCAAATTGGCAAATGACACTAATCACCAAATCTGAGGATCCTGCCTTGTAAGAGTTCATTTTCAAAAAGTAAGAACCTATTTTTTTAATGTTTTGTTTTTACTTTTTTAGTTGTTTTAAAAAAATTTTACTCTTTTAGCCAGTTGAGGCAAAACAACTCTTTCACAGTCCTGAAAGACAAATTTTGGTCTTGCCACCTAAGGCAGTTTTAACTTCCAACCGATCTAATGAGCTGTTAATACATAGAAAGCTGTCTGTCACACAGCCCTGGAACCTTCAGTAGTTGCAGCTGATTTCACAGGATTATAGAATGGTTTGGGCAGGGACACCTTCCACTAGACCAAGTTGTACAACCATTTCCAGGGATGGGGCATCCACAGCTTCTCTGAGCAACCTGTGCCAGGGCCTCATGACCCTCACACAGAGAAATTACTTCTGAACATCTAATCTAACCCTGCCCTCTGTCAGTGGGAAGACATTCCCCCACGTCCTGCCACTCCAGGTCCTTGTCCAAGGTCCCTCTCCAGCTCTCTTGAAACCCATTTATGCACCGGGTCCATTTATTAGGAATGAGAAGCTGTTTCAGATGTGCAATGGTCTTAAGGAGGGAGATTTGAGGGATTTTTATGCAACTGTGATTTCTTCAGGAGGGAATTGACCTCTTGAAGGAGAGACCTTTGCTTCTGCCAGCTCTGCCTGGCTGGGTCCTACCCTCAGCTCCCCCCCTGCATTCCAGCTCGTGGAGAGGAGCGTCACCGGCTAGAGGAAGGTGTAAGAAGAGACTGAAGGTGCACAGATATCTGAGTAATCACAACTCTAATACATGGTGGAAGCAACTAAGCTTCCAGGGCTCAGGGATGTCAATTTTCGAACACCCTTGAAGTACATACATATGAGGATGGTTGTGGTGGGGTGGAGACTTCTCTTGCTTTTAAGGCAAAGGGACTGCTTGAACTGAGGATCTGGGATCAGTTTTCCAAACTAAGGTGCTCAAACTAACCCTCAAACACCTCTGATCTGGTTTAAACCCACTCCTTATTCCAGCCCTTCAGCCTTCACTCAGGCAAAAGCTTTTCTTGACCCTGAGGGCAGCTCTGCAGAGCAGCAGTCTGGAGAGAGCTAACTTCTATCCCTGTTAGGGCTACAAAGCTTGTGGAATACCTCCCGCACATTCCTTTCAATTACTCCAAAGCATTTAAAAAGACGAGTTTAATTTCTCTGACACATTCTGCTTCGGTTGCTGGCACGACAGGTTGTTTCTCACTGAAGCTCTCTATAAAATACTATTGATTTTGGCAGAATGGCTAAAATGAGCTACTGCCTGCTTCTTCTCATCCTCCATAGACAACAGAAGACAACTATGGACAATGTCCAATCTGCTTTGGAATCACAGGGGTTTCACTGTGGCAATTTCAGATAAAGGGCAATACATATTTCAGGGTTTGGGTCCAATTTTGTTTTGTCCAAGGATACAACTGTTCTCTTTTGTCACTTTGAATAAGATGACCCATCCTGCCTTGCCATTTTCAGCTTCTCCAGTGAATTATTGCTGGTGTCATCTTTTAACATTGTTCTATAAGTAAATCGACTTTGTACCCAGGAGATGTGTGTCCCATATGTGAATAGCAAAGGAGAACTCATTGTTCACCATCTCATAAAATCCTTTTGTCTTTTGTAGCACAAATACAGATTAAAAATGACTGTCTGCTCTTTCTTATGTTTTAGTTTTTGAGGTCCTTTCAGTGATGAATTGTTTTTGTGAGAACATCAAAATGAAATATCATTCAGGAACAGAGAACAGAAACATACCACTTTGCTGACAACTTTGTGTAAATTTGTAAAAGTCACAAACAATGGAATCTGAGTATGATTCTCTTTTCCTGATGGGCATTTGTTTTATTTGATTATATCCTTACAAGATGTCTTTTATTTTGTAACTGAAAAAAAAAAATGAGAGAGAGTTTGCAGACAAATACTTTGCACAAGACTGAGTGATCTGTGTGCTCTTCAGCAGAGGTTTGCTGTGGGTTCACAGAGGTGGGAGTTGCCTCCTCCGTAGAACAACAGATTTGACATCATGATGGAGACACAGGCATTGGATGGAGACAAGACAGGGAATGAGAGCAGGACCATTTTCTGAGGTTTGTACCCTGTAAGAAACCAGCTTGTTTTGTCATCTACACCTGAATATGAGTAAGGATCATCCTAAGGGTGGTGAGGCCCTGGCACAGATTGTCTGGAGAAGCTGTGACTGCCCCATCCCTGGAAGTGTCAAAGACCAGGTTGGAGCCCCAGGTTGGGCTAGTGGAAGGTGTCCCTTCCCATGTCTGGAGGTGGAACTGGATGGTCTTTAAGGTCCCTTCCAACCCAATATTCTATGATGATTCTATGATTCCATGATGAACACGGCTCTTTGCTATGAGCCAGCTCTAATACTGCTAGAAAATGTTGATTTTTGGACTTTCAGTCTTTAGTTCAAATTGTGAGTGCTCAGTTCGGTATCTCAAATTCCCAGTTATTAGGACCAACCCTGGAGCTGTTGGTAGGACAGTGTGAATAAAAATGATGACAATAGGAATGAACCATGCATATCCTTTAGTGAACAGATGAGACCTGAAATCCAGGCAGTCTTAACTTAAATGAAGCACTCTGTAAGCACAGTGGGAAAGCTTGGTCTGCAAATTTTATAACCATTTGATATACTTAAGATCACATTTATCCCTTGTCTTAATTCTGATTTTGCAGCTCACTTACTTCACAGGCAGTCAAGTAATTTGGGAAGTATTTATCAGCCTCAACATGAGCTGGGGAACATTCCACTGGGGAGTGATGATGGTGGCTTGTCCTCCTGGCAGTCTCTGCCTGAACCATCATCTGTGAAGTGTAACCAACCATACTTTTTTTCTGAGCAGATACAAAAAGTGGCATTTGTGTTTTACTGAACAAAGATTCTGCTTTCATAACTCTCATTATGATTTGATTTATTGATGAGTACATGGCAGTGTTTTCCAAGGACATCACAGAAAAGTTTGCAGGAGCCACAGCAGCACTAGTGTTTAACAGGGGACACACCACACTGCAACAGGGATGCTCCAGTGATAAGTCTTCTAGTCTTTAGCTTTCTTTAGGGCAATATCATGATGAGCAATGGCTTCTGAGATCAGACAGAGTAGGAAAAGCTCTTTTTGTTTTTTAGGAGTTCTTTTTTTGGGGTCACATTGTGATTTATTCTAACTTTAATTTCCAACATACCATGAAAGTGTTGTATAATGTGGCACATCTGCAGCCATTTAGGACTTTATAACTGCAGTTACTTTCCCTACCTTAGACTGTCTCCTCTTTCACTGCAACAGTGGGGATACAACCCACAGATCACTTGGCCATTAATATTACTGAGACTATTGAAGTTCTAAGTGCAATTCCAGTTGCACACATGTGCCTTATTTACTTCAAGGGCCGTGCTCTGGGCGTAACTCCAAATAAAACACAGTAAAACATGCTGGAGCAAAAAGCCACTCAAAATTCGAAAGAAAAACCCTTTCCATTAAAGCATATGACAAATTAAACATCTTCTGCATAGTTTTTTCAAACTTTCTGTCCAGTGCACAACCACACAACACAGGTGCAAAGATAAATTACTTGCATTAAGGAAAACATGTAGCATAACATGGCGTTTGAGGTACTAGAGACTCTAATGGATGTTTAAATTTAAAAAGATCCCTTGACCAATTAGGGGTAACTTTTGTGATAACAGCCTTTTGTATTCACTCTCTTTATCTCTCCTTTATAAGCCATTAATGGGTATGTCAGCAAAAAAAAAGTAGCCCCATAAGAATCAGCTTTGGAAAAGATCATCTGAGATCATTTAAGTTCATGTGCCATTAGTGTGGAATTGTTCTCTATAGCATAGTTAAAGAAGCTTTATTCAGTCTAATTTTAGGTAACTCAAGCACCAAATTATTTCCCTGTTTCTTCCCATGCCTCATCCCTAAATAGCTGAATAGTTTAAAAAGAAGTAAAAGGGTTTATTTCATCTTATTTCTATTGCTTTTGTTTTTCTATATTCTCTCACCTTGGGGGACCTGTAGCTTCTTTCTTTTATGTGTATTTATTTAAATGACTTTTCAACTATATTGTTGCAATTAGGGACCAGAAAGCTAGAGATTAGAGTATGGGGTTTTGTTTTCCTGTTGATACTAGAAAATTTAAATAAAATTTTGTCTACATATGTATATATATATATATATGCAAAAATAGACAGACACTTCTCTTTGATCTGCTCTGCTAGTAAGATCATGGAGTTCAGGTCCTATTTCTAAATTAAAATCTGAAGTAATTATAAGTTATCAAATGTAAAATCATGAGATTCTGTTTATTCCTTCATCCTGATTCTAAGAAATACTCAATGACTGATATGAACATTGTATGAGAGCAGACAGTCCAATAAGTTCTTTGTGACCTTAGAACCACAGGTTATCACAGCAGACAGAGATGTGAATTCATACTACAAAATACCTCCAGCTTGTGCAAATCACTGTATGGTCAATGGAGAAAATGTAAGAAAAGCAAGAAAAAGCTTTATGTTAACTCGGTTCTGCACTGCCCTATAACATAATATCTCTTTCCAGGCTATCCCCAAGAGACTGGCATGAGATAATTTGATACATCTTCATAATTCTGCTGATTATAACAATAATAAAAGTCTCTGGACCATTCTCTTTCCTCTGCATTTAAACCCATTGCTATTACTAATCTTTTTGTATTTCCTTTTTATTTTTTCTTTCACTTTCCTCACTCCATCTGTGAGAACCCATGAACTCATAGTCCAAAGCAATAGGGAAGGACTCTTTGAACCTCAGCTCAACCTCCTTTGACATGGAAGTCACCTTTAGTTAAACATATCTCAACTGTGTGATTTTGCTATAACTACTTATCAGACATCAAAACCCACTCCCTTTGCTTTAATTCATCGTAGAGATGCCATTGACAAGCTGCTGTCTAGCACATATTACCTGAATTTTTTATTAGCTTCTTCTAGTAATATATTGCTAGTATTCATATCCTGAAAATCAAAATACTGCAACACACTTTTTCACTAGAAAGACAGAAACTTGCAGTGATGCTTTTAATTATATTCTTAAATTAGATGTCTCTAGTTAAGTTTAATCCTAAATTGAGTGCACTTTGGTAGAAAATTATAGAAAATATTGAAATGTTAAAGCAGAACAAGAAGGAAACAGGATAACTATCTAAATCAGTGGATACAAGGCAAGAATAGACAGGAAAGAAAAGTGCATGACATAAAAGGCAGAAAGCAAATAACATAATGGGGAAGAACAGAGAAATAGGAGGTTTAATTGTGGCCTGTTGTTCAGAGACTATTCTTTTGATAAGCATGGTTTAACAGTTTTCATCCACAGAAACGACTGGAGGGAGATCAACATAAAGCTGGAACTCGTAGACCTGATTTGGTTCAACATATTCGTCAAGACACAATCAGGGCTTTAAAATCACAGAATGTGCTAAGGAGAGAAAGAGCTGGTGAAAATATGGGAAGAAATTTGTTGGGGATGAATTTTCTGGTGATGTTAACAAACAAGCTTCTCAGAGTCAGCAAGATTCTGGCCACATTTATTAACATAATAAATTTCCCTCCGATGTCTACAGTATTGCAAATCTGATTAACACAGAGTTCAGCATGAAAAGATATTGGGAAAATTCAATCATTAAATAGGAAACAGATTACAGGAATTTAGGACAGTCCTGCTCCTTCTCTGATAGAAATCACTTTTTTTTCCCTGACTTTTATTTATGAAATTTTAATCCAAGACTGCATCTTCATCCCCAGTTTCAGCTTTATGGTTAAGCTCTGGACAATGTCTCTGTGGCTTTTTATTCTGGGTGTGCAACATGGGGTCACCTCAGACTTTCCTAAGGTGCCTGTTGGATGAAATCAGCTGTAGTTAACACTTCATTACCACTTCAGGAATCAACCCTGTGTCCAAATTGCCTCTTGTTAACAGAGACCATCCATAAGTGCTTTGGTCACTGGATCTTGATTATTTGGTCTAGGAATTGTTGAGGAGAAAGATACTCTGTTCCATAGGAAAAAGATGGTTGAAATGACTCTCAAGGTTTCAAGCTTACTGGAACAAAAAAGAAAAACAAAAACAAACCAAAAAGCAAACAAGGAAGATTTTCCTCCTGAGTATACACCTAATCCCAAATTTTGGTTAACATCTCATGTTTTACGAAACCTGAGCTCAAGTAACTCATCTACATTTTCTACCAAACCGTTTTGTCTATCACCTTTCCTTCCTCTTAGTGAATAAGACAACCGATAAAGACTTCATTTATCCTTTTTAAATAACGTGACAGTGCTGGTGGACATTTTTATGTGCATTTCCTCTGTAAGTTTTGCATAAGAGGCAGCAAAGCCCATGCTTGTCATCCTTAAGTTAAAAAGCACATGATTATCTAGCATGTGACAAGGGCATCTGTGGTACAAAGAGCACATATACAAACAGATAATCACATTTCCTGTAGATGTGGCAGCTCCTGAGCAAATAGCAATGCTATTGCCTAAATATGTTACTCATTTAAGCTAATTAGTCCTATAGTAAAAATGGAGGGAATTGCCACACCTCGCAGTGTTAATGGGAGAAATAAAGCTCCTATAACAACTCCAGTTTCCTTACGTGCATTTGCCTGTATTTATGTTGGCTATATACCCTCTAACCTCTCTATAATGTTTCCAGGACTCAACTTAGAGTTCCATCTTGTTCATACAGTGTGATAAATCCATTTTTTTCAGACTTGGTTTAAAAATCGTCTGCAGGTTGTTTGCGGTTTTTTTTCCTCCATGTGATTTAGCAACAAAACTCCCATATTATTCTTGGCGATCTTTCCAATTACATTGCATAAGTGAATATTTTATGCTTCTACTTTCTGCTTGTGCCAGCAACCTGCCAGGCAGTGTTTGGTCAGAGAGCAGGTTGTTTCATACTGCAGCACCAGCAAAGTCGAGCGGATTTTTCTGGGAAGATCGAGGATAGAGCAGAGCTCTCTCTAAAAATGAAAAAAGCACTCATGGGTAAAATAAAACATCACTGAAGTTTCAGGTTAACAGTTAATGATCACACAGTTCTTTGCGGGCAATTACTGCAGTGTTTTCAAAGGCCCTTTTGCAGCTGCTGAAGGGGCCATCAGAGTTTCCTGTACTACTGACACCATCAGTTTGCTTGAGTCTGAAAATGCAAAGTTTAACACTCTCCTTTGCTATTGTGTCATAGAATATTCTCAGAGTCATTCAGCTGAATGTGACTTTTATTTTTGCAATACAGGGAAGCAATGTCTGGGAATGCTGATAAAACCTCTGAGCACTGAAACTGGCATCTCTGAACAAATTTAAAACGTGTGTTTAAAATGTATCTACCACTGGTGGTCGTGATTAAAAAATACCTTATTTGTTTTCATTATTTTGGTGGTTTGTACTTCTGCATGGGTTCGTAGTAAGCAGAGAATTCTTTAGGAAGTGACACTAAGACAACACATAACAAAGACCAGTCCTGCATTAAAGGCACTCAATAGAAATACATCCAATAGAAATACATCCAATAGAAAAAAGCTGATAGTTGTTTCTATATATGAACTGAGACCCAAAATGAGCAAATAACTTTCCTAGGGTGACAAGAAGTCTTTAGCAATGTTCATTGTGCATCAGGTCCTTTCATATGAGCCATGCAAACTAGAGAAACATGACTGATGGTAATCCTCTGTCCTCCCAGTCTGTCTGAGTGTGGTTTTTTCCTGGTACATCACCAAATTCCTTGTTTGCTTCCAGGACCCAAATGCACATCTGCCTGTTACATAGAGGCTGACGGGCTGGGAGAGCTGGGGTTGTTCAGCCTGGAGAAGAGAAGGCTCCAGGGAGACCTTTTAGCACCTTCTAGTACCTAAATAGGCTCCAAGAGAGATGGAGAGGGACTTTTCATAAGGACCTGGACTGAAAGGGCAAGTGGGAAGGGCTTTAAGAAGGGTGAGTTTAGACCAGATATTTGGAAGAAATTCTTCCCTGTGAGGGTGGTGAGACCCTGGCACAGGTTGCCCAGAGAAGCTGTGGCTGCCCCATCCCTGGAAGT
>JAWMRA010000130.1:68744224-68789577 GCA_035584735.1 Pseudotriccus pelzelni
CTGCCCCATCCCTGGAAGTGTCCAAGGCCAGGTCGGACGGGGCTTGGAGCAACCTGGGCTGGTGGAAGGTGTCCCTGTGGACGGTGCTTATTGAAAACTTCTATATCTTATTATTTAGATACTTAAACTATTTAAATAATACAATTTGCTGAAAAGAATATTAGGTATCCAAGGGGTTTCTTGGTGTAGGTTGGAAACATATTTTTGTCTATATTTTGCCCAATAAATTAAACTTCTGTTGTCCCATGAATGGCTTCCATCTTAAAAAATAATCACTTACAACAGATGGGTTTTGTACTTACAGAGGGTGAGGGAGAGAGAAAAGAAAAATCGCTGAAGAATTAATATCTGATGATCAACCTTGGCTTACAGTTACAGCAGTGACATGTTACCTCCTGGAAAATCTGAAATAAGAGATATTTATTTGCAATCTGAACTAAAACTAGTAAACAAAATTTACAAATTGCTATTCAGTGGATTTGAGAACAGAGATATCATCACTGAAGACAGAATGCTAACCAAAGCTCTTTCATTATTTTATGCATGCACAGGCACAAACATACATAATGCACAAAATACAACCTGTGATATGAAAATCACAGTGTACTACTTTATTTTTTTCCACTTTCCCTGCAATCACTTTTTGAAGGAACATTACCATCAACATTTGGATTTTCCGTCCATAGACATATGCTACATTTATTCTTCTGCATCAGGAAAATATAAAATCATTTAACTACTGCCGTACTCTGAAATCCTTGCTATAGGAATTTACAGCGCTTAAAACTTTTGCTTCTAAAGAGATTCACATTATTTAGCTCAAAATATTTGATTCATTATTCAATATATATTTTTTATTCTTACCTATTTTATTTTTCTATAGATCATTTGATAATCCATGAGCATCTCAAAAAGCAAAGCAACTTCATTCAAAGCGAGTGAGGAGATTTGATTCTGAATGTTTTGAAGCAAAAATATGAACTGATACATTATGGTATTCAACATTAATGGCTTAAAAGAGAGAGAAATGTAGCTTGCATTTATGTGACTTCACTGTTTCATTTTGTATGACCCATTAGCTTTTCTTTTCTTGCTTCAGGGTGGATCTGATGAAAACAATATGGTCAGATGGCCCATCTGTCCATGCATTTTGACTCATTGAATAATTTCCTTGAGTAAGAAAATAATGACAGCTTCATAAACACAAGTTTTTCCTGTTCAACCATTGCACATCACAAAAACCTTTGTTGGGACCTACTGAGCTACTCGAAATTTTTGTTGGCCTTGGAGAGATCACAGCATGAATGAATCCATCTAAGTACAGCTCTTTGGAGCATGGTAATAAAATAGTACAAAAACTTTGGAATTAACTAGAAATTATTAAGTAGTTAATAAAAGGATTTAGGAACAATGAGAAAAAACAATTATTTCAGTCTGGTGTTTTGCATGCATTAACAAAATGAAACAATGAAAGAAAGAACATGGTGTAATTTTTAAAACTCTCCTTGGGGTCATGTGCACTAATTTTCTCTACACCACATTCACCATTGTCTCAGGGAAAGAAGCCTTGGGCAGCTGATAAATGGGAGGCTGAGCACCCAAAAAAAGGTGCAGACTGGATAAATGAGCAGCAGACTATGGATCCAGGAGCAGTGATGATAATTCCAAAGACAAGGTATTGTTTCTGCATTTACATTTGCATTTCCACCACCTGACATAACCCTGGGTGACAGCAGAGAGACCTAAGATACTGGAAATACCTGGTGGTCTGTCATCACCAACAGGCAGGATACCTTGGTTGCCTCGTTCATTCCTGGCTGGCCAGCAGATCTCCAGCTTGTCTCCTACACTGCAGGCTTTCCCCTCACACTGCATTTTGTTTGTGTCTCCTGTAATGCTTTCCTTCTCTTTGTTCTACTCACCTCACCACAGGGCCTCTGTCTCCTGTTTTGTCATTTCCTTGTAATTTATTGCTCCATAAAGAAATCTGCCTTATCCTCAAAATAAAGCTGGTAAATCAAAATAGAATTGTAGAACAAGTCCTCACTCCTTTCACTCTACTTCCGTCTCACATCTCTTTGTGCTGGTCTTATTTTTGGAGCTGCAAGGTTTTAAGTTTGTCTATCTTATACTTTCCCAGATCAAAGCCAAATAGGGCTCTAGTTTCCCATGGTTTCTGCATTCATTACAGGAAAGAGAAGTAATTTACCTGATTCATAAGGTATTGTTAGTCATTTGTCTGGATCGGAACACGCGTTTTCAAGTTGCAAAAGGGTTCTTGAATTCTAAGATGCTATTAAATCAACATTAAAAAACCCCCAAAAAACAAAGTGTATTATTTCTTATAAATTCCTCTTTTTTTCCCCCTTGTTTTTAACATTTGTCACCTAATGAAGTCTCAAAAAATGTGTGAGCAACCAGCATAATAAAATATACAAAGACGAGTTACTATGGTTTGATCCCAAGTCCAGTGCAGAATAAGTTCCTTTAATATCAATATGTGACAGACTGATTTTGTAGCACAGCCTCTGAGAAGCAGTTAGCAAATGATTCAGAGCTTGGAAATTGCTTAAAAGTGCATTTGTTTGGCAAAGGCTTATGAATAATAAACATAACAGAGTTGTAGAGTATCACAACCAATTGTAAGCTATTTACTAGCAAAACAAGAGAAGACATTTACAATAAAGACTATCTGCAGAAATAATCTGGTTTTACTTACTGCAGCACCAAATTGTTCTCACTGCCAGAGGAAGACCGCTCCACAGGCATATATTAATGTGTTTTCTACACTTCAGTTTTCAAGGTCTTAAGTCCGGTTGTGTTAGTTTTCTGTTGCAAAGCTTTCCCATTAAAGAAATTTTCAGTACATCCCTTTTTTCTTTTTTCTTCCTAATATAATAATAAGAAATAAAGTGGGACTGTAATAGAATGAGTCTGACAGCTACATATTCTTTTCCCAGGTTTCTTTGCTATGTGCTGACTGCTTGTCTCTTGTAAAGGTTTAACTTTACATCTTTGGACAAGAAAGAAGAGGAGGGAGATGGAGAAAGAGAAATTTTATGGACCGAAAGATTGAATTAGGAAGCTGTTTCTTACCTACTGATGGATTTCCTGTGCTTGACATGTATCCTCTAAAGAAGATCCTGGCAGGGGGTGGGAAAGGCTGGACCAAGAAGGAAAATAATTATTTAAATTAAGTTCAACCATTTCAAGTTTTGTTATACCAGATGGTTGGTGAATATGAGCTTATGGAAGGCCTGATGAATATGAGCTTTAAGAAGAGCTAATAGAGGCAAACTCTTTACTAGTCAAAAGCAGGCATATATTTCCAGACATATTTCCTTTAATTATAATGAGGCTTCAGCTCCTGAATGTCTTTAAAAACCCACAACTCCTTACAATCTTCCAGATTTTTCAGTCAGAGTCTTCTTATTCTTTTAAAGAATTAAATATTTTTTCTCCCAGCAGAATTTCTTTTCTTTATTCAATGTCTATTTTGTGATGCTTAAAATCAACAGAAAGACTTTAAAAAGTACATATGCTCAGTACACTCCATATGTTCGCTATTATTTGGTCTGAATAATGTTACCACTGTAACTACCAGGGCTGTTTTCATCTCTTTGTGCCACACTTTCCTTTGGGAAGGATACTGCTAAAAAAAATTGCGACATAGATCCAATCCCAGCTGATACAGTTCTGAGTTTTGCCATGGTGACTGTCATTAAGTCCCAAAGTACCAAAAATAATTGGTCTTTTGCTCATGTTTTTAACTACCCAGCTGTTTCTCAGCTCTTGTTGAAGATACTGATATATTTTTGCTGGTCCCAACGAAAATGATAAAATGAACATTTTCACCAAAGTGTAAAGCATATGATGAAGTGCATTTTCTCCCTTTCTTTTATATTTACTGCATACATAATCTAGCACACACTTTATAAGAAACTGAATTTACTTTTTTTTTTTTTTTACATGAACATGTTTTAACACTTAATATTTATTTTCTGCTTGAAGCCCATACCTTAGAGATAAACTCCTCTGACTGGGCGATGTTCAGTTTTGTTATGTGACAGCTTCATGCCAATGCTTGAATCTGAGTCTTTGTGTCTGGCTGTCTTATTTTAAGTATCCTTTCTTAGCAGTGTCTTTTCTTTACTGTATCTTGTGACTACTGCCCTCCTGTGCCACTCTAAATAAAGTCTTAGGATGAGATTCATATCACCCGACTTGAAATGTCTACAAATATAGATATCTACATATGAGGCAGGCATTTAAATTTCCTTTGTATTCATTGGGATGACATAGTCACTACTTGAGTGCAATTCATCTGGCCTAATTTAGACGTCTTCATTAGGATGAAAGGAATTGTGTCCTAGAAAAGTCCATTTCTTTCCACTGGCTGTAAATGGAGTGACTACAACTAGATTAAATGAGGATATACTTAGTGTAGATATCTCCAAGTGACTCTCAGCAGAAATGTACTGCTCATTTTGGTTTGGAACGGGATCCAAGATCCAGTCAATTCAGTTTTATCGTGCCTTTTATTTTTTTTCCCCTGTAATTATATTTATAGTAATTCTAATCATACTCTTATGTTTCTCAGCTTCATTGATTGCACTCAGTCCATTGCCTCCAGCCTTCCAATAAACACAGGAAATCATACTGTTATTATCTTACAGACTGTTAACTTCCTCCTCACCCTCCTATCAGGTTCTTGATTTAAGCTTCAAAAATATTCAGACAGTAGTTCAAAGAATCAACCTCTACCTCATTCCAGCCCTATCACTTCAGGTCATATATAGAAAACAGTTGTGCAATTGCCCCTCTCCCCTTCCTGAATCATTAAATAACCTTTTCTTTCAGGAAGTGCAGCTGAAAGAGGAATATAGCAAATTACAGAAGTGACAAGCAGTCACTTTGGTAAATCTGACACCGTGCTTTTATCTTGTTTCGGGTTTTGCTATTATTTTTCTGGTGCAGTATGTGCTTGCTTTCCCTCATTAATTTGCCTATGTTTCTTCAAAAAAAGAGTAAACTTTCATCATTTCAGATAGAGACCATTCGTGTGTTATGCTGTAAAACATTTGTCTTCATCTGCCCACCATACAAGATTTTTTTAGATCTCATGTTCCTTGACAGCTTTGATCTCCATCAGCTGGTTCTTCACCCCAAAAGCATTCATTCAGCATCTTTTCTTCCTCTTGAGGAAATATATAATTACTTTCAACATTAGTCCAGTTTTCTACTTGTGTTTCCAGCAATGACTGCAGGTCACAGTCGAGGCAAATTACATGTCCTAAGCATTTAACATCAGACATTTTCTCTTTTATTCTCAATTTAATAAGCAAGGTCTTTTCTTCCACTACCCAGTTAGTGGCATCGTTCTTCAACATTTCTTACAAATGTATTCAGGTCTGCATTCCAGCTTGCAGCTCTACCATGAATTCTACCCAGTCCAGGTCCTTTCCAATTTACAGTTGTACACAACCCCCTTGCTCATCCTTATATGGCATCTGCACTTTTTATTCCTTAATCATGATTAGAGTAGACCCAATGGGCTTCAATGAGATTGATCGTCCTTTTTGTTGGCACTTTGTGAACCACAGACGTTGCTGGCCCTATTCAGCCTGCAGTATAACAGTTGATTTTAAAGGCCAAACATCAAAGGTAACAATTGTAAGCCCTGCCAAACTGAGCTACGTAAGATTAGAAATCTATTGAAATGAATTTAAAAAATTCTGCAAGCTTGGTCAAATTTAGGATCATGGGCTCCTGTGTGTCTAAGCAAATATTTGTGTATACCTAATGTTTTCTGAAAACTAAAGGTGAGATTTCTACATGGAAAAGTCTTTTTCTCCTCTTTTAAAAAGTGGAACATTGTGTTGTCTTCCAGTATATAGCAAATATGCAAGTGGTCTGTGATGATTTAAGGGCCTCCTGCATGAATATGGCTGTAATGACATTTTTCTTTCTGATTGACATTGCATTTACTGGCAAAATTATTAAAAACTTTGCCACAAAGAATTGCTTTAAAATATCTAAATCAGGTGAAGTGTAGCATAAAATGGTATCACCAAGTTTCTGCATCGAGGTAAGTCGACAGCTGGACTTTTTGTTCTGAACTACTTGATTCTCAGAGCAGAATGAACATGGGATGACCCACAGACATGGCTGACAGAAGTTATTTTTCAAAGTTTTCTTTGACTTGTCCATGTTTCTGTTCCTCTTTTAACTGCACTGTCTGTGTAATATCTGCATAATGTCTCTCTGCAAAACTTGTATTCGTGGATAAGGCCCTGATTCAGCAAATTAAGGCCTGATAGTTGAAGAGAACTCCAGTGTTCACCTCTTCTCATTTAGACAACTCTTTTCTGCTCTGCTCAAGCTTTGCCAGCCTCTGTCAAGACTGACTACATGTCCAGCCAAGAAATTATACCAGAGCTCCCGTCTTTGCATCCCTCATGGACTCACATTTTCTGTTGGTCTTCATTAAAGTATCTGCCTACACTTTTTAATATTTTTATATTCTTTTATTAATTTTCAGCTCTTTCTAGTCATCCATCATGAATCTTTTCTCACATTACTCTAGTGAGAAATCGTGTTTAAAGAAGCTTTAATTTTATTTTTTTTTCCAGAATGCATGAGAACAAGAATAATACTGGAAAAAAAAAAAAAAAAAAGTTCAAAAAGTTATAGACAGCTTCTGTTGCAGGAGTCCTTCAGCTACGCTGGCAAAAAAACTTCCTGGACTAGTGTTCTGCTGAACACTTATACAGTCAGCCATATGCATGATGCATTATTACTGATTATGTTAAATTACCTGCAAAAAATTCTCCCAACCATGTATGTATCTGCAGGAACAGTTTATGGATTATTTACAAGCTTCTTATCTATGTAAAATGGTCAATTCCACTGCAGGACTTCCTTCAGAGGTCTCTGGGATGGTCAGATTTCTCATTCAGAACATAATTAACACATACAAGCATACAAACCATGCCCATCAGTTGGTCTAGGTACAGCAGGAACTGCTGGAGAGAATCTTTGGAACACTTTAAATCTCCGTCTGGAGTGTTCCTGTGTGCATTAGGCAAATATACTCTTGCGAAAATATCTGTGAATTCTCTCAAGCATCTTATCCCAAGTGACTCCATTGTCTCCTCTGTGCAGACATCTAGATGGGGAGATCCAGAATCATCCAGGACCTGATGATTTAGGACCTCAGAGTGGGCCTGTAGGCACAGTACTGATACCCTGCTAAGCCACATTTTAGCTACAGGACAAAGTTGAGTTTCCTCCTGTTTCTTGCTTCTTACATTAACTTTGGAAGACTTGTGATCCTGACTATCAACCAGCATTGACCAGCCCCCTATTTTGGCTTTGACTTTTTTACTTGCCCACCAAATCTGAGCTCTTTGGCAAACAAAATCTCTAGTCAGCCAAGGGTGCTGCCACATGGGGGCCCTCAGTAGGGAGCATTTTATTATAAAAGTCAATAAACAGCTGTCAAGGAGAGAGAAGATCCTCTGGAATCTGTTGCTTCACTGAATTTGCCAGACATCTCTCTCTGGGGGGCTGCAGCAAAGCTTTATTCCAGCTGTAAATGCATCCATAATCGGTCTCACCCTTGTAGAAGTTTGTCATGAGATTCTTCTCTTCTGCAGTGGAGCTGGTCCTGGAAGGTACAATGTTGTGTGTGTGTGTAAAGCAGTCTAGGAAATGAAAAGGGTAGGAGTCTTGGGTGAGATGCTTTTAGAGATGTATTCTTCCTGAGGAAGCTGGAGTGTGTGGTAAGGGCTCGCCAAGCACTACTTAGAGGCACTTTCTGGGAAGTGTGTGAGTGTTCTCACTGCACTCCTGGAACTGTGCTCCAGGTTTTTATCCTGTGCCATAAGGATCTCTGCAAGGAGCTCAGAGTACCTGTGCTCTGGGATGTGCACGTGGCTTATTGCAGCAGAATGATGTTAGGCATGGCCATGGACTCTCAGTGTAAGTCCTGGAGAGGTGTGAAAACACACACTGAAGGGTAAATAGGAACCAGTTACAGAAACACAGATGGCTGAGACAACAAATGTGTTTGAGTTCTGTCACAAACTAAAGTATTCTCAAGTCTTTATATTATACTGGAGCAGTTAAGCATGCAGTTAGCTTCTCCACTGTCTGCTCAAGCAGCAGTGCATAAAGAAATTATATCTTATTCCACTTCCTATGAGAATTGTCTCCAAGGTAAAGCTTAGTACAGTGGTTACTCTTTCTGAGACGACCTGTGAATGACATAAGAATTTAAACTTTTAAGCTTTTGTGCATAACTTGAAAAGTAAGAGTAATTACTCTGAAGTTAAGGAAGCATTCACATTCTTAAAAACTTTGTTATATTGAAAACTGAGAACTCGCCTACAGGATCATGGATATACAGCTGAGTTTCCTGTGAGTGGTTCCCATACTCATTCAGTCAGGAGGATCTTGTGTGTTAAATAAAGATTTAGATAGGCTATACCCCTAAAGGCTTGCACTAAACTTTATATTCCATAAGTTCCTCTGAGGATAATGTAGAATTTAACATATGCTGTGGTACAAAATGTTATTTGTCCATGTAATCTTGCTGGATGTTGTAACAGCCTTTGGGGGCAGCAACAGAAGTTGGATCTCTTGCTTATGGCAAGTTCAGAACTTGGAAACTGTGCTTCACAGTGTTTAATGTGCAGCCAACCAAAAGCCCACAACTCTGCCTCATCAAATAGGCAATATGACAATAGCTGAATGACTGGGAGTAACAGATTTGCCTTCACAAATTAACATAAAACCATAATAATTCTTGACCTATTTGCTTGAAATAAAGAAACTCTAAAAAGGTAGCTGGAAATCATATAATCATAGAGTGGTTTGGGGTGGAAGGGATCTTAAAGATCATCCAGTTCTGACTCTCCAGACATGTGCAGGGACACCTTCCACTAGACCACGTTGCTCCAAACTTCGTCCAACCTGGCTTTGAACACTTCCAGGGATGGGACAGCCACAGCTTCTCTGGGCAACCTGTGCCAGTGTCTCTCCACTCTTCATAATTTTAATTTAACAAAGATGTCTGGAATTAGTCATAACTTAGAAATGTACATTTTCCATACAGAGTATAAAAACAACTTAGTGTGAAATACTGAGATTTATGTATTTACTCCTTGGATAGATAAGAGTAAGGAAGGCAGGCCAAAAGCATCCTGTGCAAACTGCTGAGCTAGACCAATTGAAACCCTGCTCCACTAGTTTCAGAATCTGTTTATCTTTGCTTCCTTTTTATGTTTTTGATATGCTTTCCTGTGCCCTCTTAGGCATAATCAAACCTCGTTGTCCGCCTTCAATTCGCTTCTTAAAGCTCATTTCCCCATTAATCCCTATAAAACACCAGACAAAGTTGTAGCTGTGGGCATGCTGGGATTACTGTTTAGAAGGCTAATCTTTATTCTAACATTACTTTCTCAGGGCTCCCCTTTTAAGTTACTGCTTTTTACACGTAGAGGGTGACATTCTTTTTTGAGCAGAAGCTGACTTCTCACGATACGTATAAAGACCAGCCAGCCCAGTGGGATCCAGCTGCTGACTTAAGCTTTTAGCTTCTACCAGAACAAAACCAAATTCATCAACAATAATTATATATAATGCAGTTACATAAATTTGCTCCTGCCTCAAAATTCTAGTTTCTTTTACAACACCGAATGTGGTACTTCACAGACTTTGTGTACTCAAATTGCTGTTTTCAGTGCGGACCAAAATGTCTGCTATTTGTTTTAAAACCTTTTTCCATCAGTGCTCTACAGAGACACTCAATTTAACTACAAACAAAATAGCTCTTGATGTAGAAATGCAGCAGTTGTGTCAGCATAATGTTGCTCCTGAACTAATAATCCTGCTTCAATGAGGATAGCCTTGTTCTGCTCCCAGAACATGAGCTGAGGTCAGTGCATAGAGCTGAAATGTGAGGGTTGGGGGACTTGCATTAGCTCAGAAAGCCTTTATCTTTAACTCAAAGCTGCAGAGCCCAATGTAGATAGAGAATCATATGCATATTGACTGGAAGGAACCTCTACAGACCCTCAGCCTTTGGATCAGAGTAGGACTGGGCAACCATGAACCGTATAACTGGTAATTTTACCTAGCCAAGTTTAAAAAATGTGTGGGTGGAGATTTAAGACTTTTTGAGTAATTTCTTCCTGTGCTGCATGATTTTTCTGTTGGAAAGAAATCTTCCCAGTGCCTGACCTTACCCTTACAAATGCTTGTACTCAAGATGAGAGTGCGCCTTTGGCTCATATGCCACTCACAGTAATTCTCAGGCTCTTTCCAGCAGTGAGTTCCCAGGTTTTCCAGAGCCCTGTGCAGGATTTTAGAGCATTTTCCAGCCCATGTGCAAAACTTCATTTCCCCTTGGTGAACTTTTGGAGTTGCCTCCTGACTCAGTCCTCCAGACCATCAAACTTGACTGGTCTGAAACTCTACCTTTTGGTATCTCAACCTCTTCCCATAAATTACTATAATGTGTAAATTTGCTGAAGGTTCTCTCTGCCCTATCATCTAGACTGTGACTAAAATGAACCATGTGGACATCTGTTTTATTCATGACTACTGCCTCTGCTAAATTGATCCAATTTTCCTTAAAGGCACCTACACAGTCTCATGGATTAGTTAAATCATAAGATCTGACATCCCTCATTATACTCTTACGTCTTTGGACATTATTTTATATGAGGTTATGGTCCTTGTTAGCTTTACCCATCTTTTTTTTCAGCACCAAATCTCCACATCTGTATGTGGTTCATGGCCTGAACTTAGCCTTGGTCAGAAATCAACAGAAGGGCTTTCAAACCGTGTCCAAGTTATGATTCCACTGAAGTTATTCTGGTCCCCAACAACGTTCAGAAAATGAAGTAATGGCTGAACATTTGTTATTTAGATGCAGAACTGTGTATTGGGCACCAAGCAAAGTTGATTTGTGTGATGAAACAGCTCTGCTCTTCAGTTCTGCTCAGTAATGTCAGCATGGACAGCTCATAACTAGTTCAGCTTCAGCCAAATTGATATGTAAGCTGCTCAAATTCACACACACCAACAGCTGCTCTCCCACTTGTGCTCTCTTATTACTCCCTCTATTGCTGACTCATATTCAATTTATAACGCATTGCAATTATCTACATCCCTCTGCATTTAAGGCAGATCTCATCAACCTATAATGAAGACAAGCAAAGCATTGCCTCATGCAAGAGAAGAATAGTTCCTGTCACTCAATTTTTTCACTCAATTTCCTTGATGTAAATTCTTTGATTTATTTGTATGATTAACTACATATATAACTTAGGTACAATTATTGCTGGTGACTCTCCACAGGCAAGATTTTTCTATTGCATTGCCCAGTTTCTAATTATGAAAAAAAATATACCTTAAGGAGTTTATATTATTGGCTACAGTGGAACTTTAAAGAGAACTGTGGAACAAATTACCTGTCACAAGTGTCATTGGTCCTAGAAATCTAAACCAAGAAAAAAATGCATAGAACATCTGGTGGACAAATTTTGCAATATATATTATTAACAGCTTCAGCTGGTATGGGATTTATTTCAGATTAAAAAAAAAAAAGTTATTCAAAGTACCAGTTGAACCAAATTTTTTTTTTTCTCATTCAAGGCAGCTTTAAGATCCACGTGGACATTCTGCATTTAATGCAACCTTAATGCCAAGCTTCTAGATGTCTGTTGTGGGAATCTTCTAACTTGATGCTAGATGGATGTACACATTTGTACGTGAAGAGCTCACCTAAGGCTCTCTTTATAGGTGTCTTATGTCCTGGTAAGCATATGATCTGGGAGCAAACCCAGCCATTATTAATAAAATATATCCAAATGCAATACAGTTCATTTGTGAGGCTTGTATGTCTTCACATAGCGCTCACCTCCAGTGGTTCCACAGGATTCAAACTCCAGAGAGAAGCACACTGCATCACCACAGGTAGCAGCAACCCCCCATAGGTGAAAAAGACAGTGAGTGACTATAAAATGGAGCAGCTTTTTACACTTCAGGTTGGTACCACGGGTGATTATATAATCGGTCATAACTTGGGCAGACAGACCAGGCGGGAAACCGAGTTTAAAACTGACACTGTTGAATTGGCAGCACTTCTTTCCACTACCAAAAAAAGTGAACTTTTCACACTCACATGGGCAGTCCTCCTGAGCTGCATCATTTCTAAGAGCTCACACTTCTGTAATGCTCAGCTCCCCATTGGGAAGTTAATGGACCCTTCCAGTTTACGCCAGCTGAGTGCCGGTGTGATGTGACATCCCAGCCATCGAAACACAGCTTGCAAAGAACATGTTGTTCTCGATAAAATTCAACCCCTGAAGGTAGATATCTAAATGTGTTTTCAGACCCTTTAATCGGTGGTATGATTTTCTCTATGTGTGTCAGTCTCCGTGGGGCAGAGGTTCCAAAGGTAAAATCAAGTGGTGAGGTCTCAGGGCACAGAGAACTAAGCATGTACATCAAAAAGCACTGGCTGGCTGCCTTCTGCCTAACCTATCCTATTATTAAAAAGACATAATAAAATTCATCCATTCACAGATGTTAAAAATCTCAAGCAGCTCTTGTTATAACACAGAGTAAGCGCGGTTCATCAGAAAGTTTTTCAGATAAAAATGGTTGCTGTAATTTAAGGTCTGTTGTACGCATATCAACAACGATAATATGATTAAATTCCAATCCAAACCTCTTCAAATAAACTTGGATTGCTGGCAAATTGAAAATATTAAATTTTACCACTATGTGTAGTTTGGTAAAGTTCTGTAAGATCAAGACAGTCAATGTTCGATTCTGGCACTGCCCATATTGACATTTCAGTAGCTGCAAGTAAAATAAAATAAAATAGATAAATAAGACATTACACCTGAAATTGAGCAGCTTCACAGTAGTCAACACACATCTGTCTTTGTTATAAGCAAAGTGAGGGCACTGGAAAGAGAAGAGCTAAATGGGTAAAAGATCTCCACAAGTTTGCCATTTCTGAGAGCATGAAGAGAACTGCAGGGAGAGTGAAGGGGAACGTGGGATCAAGAAAATTTTCTGCTATATTGATTAAAGGAGTAAGTTGTTTATTTTTGCCTCTGACTCCTGTAATGATAAATGTAGGACTCTGAAAAGTGGCAGATAACCACCATTAGCGTCAATGTAACATGGTTAAAGGGTTAAATGGAAAGATCTCTCTGCTGACAGCAAGGAATGGCAATGAAAGTCCAACGGTGTGACTTCAGGCTAATCACACACCCAGCATAACATAGGGAGATGCAATGCACAGTTCCAATGCATATTTAGTAAGCAGGACAGGATGTTTTCACATAGAAAACCCATTCTGGGATTCAGAAGATAGGGACTAAGTTGCCAGCTGTCTCCCTGATTTACCTCTCCATAAGAGGGAGATAACAAAACATTTTTATCCAATCTCGTCACTTCTGTGGTGACACTTATGACCTTTCACATAAAGCAGGACTTGACTTTAAGAACTTTTAAAATGTGGATCTAAAGCAGATTTTAATCTCAACAGGAGACAGAAAGCAAGAAATGACACAAGGGAAGTACAGGAAAAAATCAGTGTTTTATTGTTCTGCAAGGGAGGCAGGACTTCTTATACACCTGAACCTCTACCAAGATTTCTCAGAAGTATCAAGGCAAAGGTAAGTCTCAAGTAAGGTTTTGACCTGGGATCATGGAGAGAAAAGGCAGTTTCTTCCTGGCATGTGGGAAGCAGTATCTCCCCATGGAAAAAAGAAAGAACATACCTATCTGCAAACTGAATAGGTTGGAAATGGATGTTTGTGCAATGGGCAGAATGAAAGTGGGAATCAGTTCCTAAATATTTACTAACAAAAAGGAGTAGAATGAGGATAGTGAAAGAATTTGAGATAAAAAACTAATAGACCAGTTTCTAAGACCTTATTTTCTTAGAATAGAAACTAAGATCAGATGCATGAGAAAAAAAATGCATAAAATAGTGTACAATAGAGGTAAATAGAACCGTGTGCAAAGACCGAAACAAAAAGGTAAGACCTGAACAAAATGAGACTCAAGTTGTCAAGGTCAGAGAAAACAGACAATGGAGATGTAACAGTTTGGGAGGTTGGAGAAGAGTTTTTTCTATCTGTTTGTTCCATATACATTGTAAAACATCCCATCCAAGATCCCTTCCTGGCTTTGAAAGACTTTTTTACTTCTAGATGAAAAACTGGGTTTTTTTGCTGCCAAGACTTGAATTTGAACTTTTTACTTGCCATATTTTTTTTTTCCTCAATGAAGGGCATCAGAGTCACTGTGTATTTGGATGAAAGTGCTGGGCACATAAAAGAGAAAATCTACACCCTGAGTCCAGCTGCAATACAGAAATTAAACCAAAGATTCTAGGTGTTCACAACCTTGAGCTCACTGCTTTTTTTTTTTCTCTTTCTCTACAATGGAATCTCAAAAAACTGAGCACTGTGAGGCGTAGATGTCACAGGAGTCCTTCCTATCCCGTTCATCCCTTCCCATTCTGCTTTTTCCAGCTGTACTCCTCACAAGAGTGCCTGACACTATCAACATCTGCAGGCTGAGGATGTGCAAGTGTGCACAGCTGTGTATTTAGAACTGTAACACTGAGATATATTCCCAAATATGTTCATACTGAGTTAGCTTTACCCATCTGTGCAGTAACAAGTGCTTTCAGAAGTCAGGGGGAAAAAAAAAAAAAAAGAGGAAATTAAATAGTACCTGCATTTGAAACTCAGGAAAAGTTTACAATTAACATGAACATGCTTGGTTGTGGCTTATAGGCAATGTGGAGGTCAGATAATTTTTCTTTAATATTTAATGCAAGACATTTGGTATATTATAAAGACTGTCAAACAGTATATGTACCAGCCTATGCTTAGGTTCAAATTATATAAACAAACATAACTGTGTTTTGATACTTTCAATTTTTTATTTCTGTCCTCTGTCATCATATCTGAGACTGGAGTTGGGAGGGTTTCCTTCCCCAGTTATACCAGTTGTGAATACAAATACAATCAGAGCTTAAACTGGAGTCAAGTAGAAGATATTCCGTCACAATCCTCAATCTGCAGTCCCAGTATCGGTGCCAAGTTATACCCTTACATTAGGAACACCTATTTTCGATGTTAATTGTTGTCTGCAGAAGGTTTTAAGGACAAAAAGAAAACAAAGCAGAAAAAATGTGAGAAAAAAGATGCGGAGAGAAAAAGAGAGATTAAGACAGGAGGGAGGCAAAGGACATGCAGAGAGTACACAAGCAGCAGCAGAGCTGAAGATTTATAGGAGAGAAAAGATGACTGCAATAATGAGCCCCTCAGTGGGCAAAAACCTGCCCTGCATTGTCAGAATTACTCAGGGCAGCTCCAGGTTCAGCTCCAGGAATTTTGAGCCCCAAACTGGGCTGCTTTGTATGCTTCCTGCTACACCAATAGCAAGACTGCACTTCCAGCTCCCAGCTGCTTCACAGCAGTGCTGGTGATTCTGTTCTGGGAGCAGAACCAAAATATTTGGCCATGTCTGTGTGTGCAATGTGCAGTGAGTTCCTTTCTTATCCCTTTGAAAGACCGTTAAGATATGAAAAAAAATCTAGGCAACTAAAGCTACTACCAAACTGTCTCACTGAACTTCTGTAATGAGAGAAGGTGAAAGATTCTTCCTGCAGAAATAGACCACAACAAGGTGCTATATATCAAGTTATGCAGTGGCTGAGCTGCTAAATATGACTATAATACAGTAACAATAATGATAAAATGCATACATGTTACTGAGGGGTTGAAAAGCCGGCTTGTCTAGTGCTGGAAAAGGAATTCATGGGAACTAACTGGGGTTAGAAGACTCAAAGGACTTAAGATGGAAAACAAAAATACTATCCACCCATTTGAACTTTGACTTCTGTATTCTACTCTGTTGACATTTTCAAACTTTCTGATGCACCTGAGGGACAGAAAATTACCCTCTGTCTTGAATGGAAGCTGCGATTCTTCTTTAGTTTGTTTGTTGGTTTCATGTTGGTTTTTTTCAATAGATGAAACTTTCAAGGAAAACAAATCCAGGGATTCACAGGAAAATTGCACTAGATGGCAGAAGGAGCCATTTTCAGCATGTATGCCCAGCATTTTCCCAGTCACTGAGAGTTACACAGCCCCTGCATATTTTTCACCACAGATAAAGTTCCCCTTGTAGCAAATTTAAGACTATGAATAACAAGTTTTTCTGATTTACCTGTGGCAGATTCCCAGCTAATGCCCCACAGGCCCAAGGAGCACAGGCTGAATACAACAATTTGGGGAAAAAAATAACAAAAGGCCAAGACTTTCCAAGTGTAATTCTTCTCTGAACAATTTATCTTATCTTTCCAATGCATGCTTAGATTTGCATTGCATATACATGTGCTTCTACATTTGTCACTAAAGTTTTCCAGATCCAAGTTTAACAAAGACCATTGTTGGAGGATTCAAGCAAGTTGTTTCAATGATTTATTACTTTTACTCCAAAGAAACCTGCCCTGTGTTGTTTGAACAAACAGTTGCTGCATCACTTGTGCCTATATTTGCTCGAGGAAGTGCCTCATCATTAAAGTATTGTTTCCTTCTACATAAACAACCTTTTGATAATCTTGTGAGTGATGCCCTGTTGTGAACATCAGAAGAGTGGAAGAGAATCACATTATTCACAGCAGGAGGGAGAAGAAGGGAACTTCCTATCTTCAGGGGTTTTTTTAATTCTTTTTTTTTTCCCTTTCTGATACTGGCAGATGCAGGGCTGTGGGATGTTCATGAAAAGGAGGATGTCAGTATGGCAGCTTGTAAAGAAGAGTGCAGAGTGTTTGAAGAAACTGTTGAAAGAGAACCAGTGGTATGAGGGAAACATACAAAGTGCCATATAGCAACAAAATCATCACAGACTGGAGAGAAAAACAAGAGCCACAGCCAAGCCACTGAATTGCCAGTCTTTGTCTCTCTGAGGTTTGAAAGACTGAAACACAACTAACACCCATCAGAATAAACCAAACCGATGTACTGAATGCCCTGTTCCCTTTTCTTGGAGGTGTTCACTTTGCAGTGCACTGGATCACACAGAGGATTCATCTTTCCCTTTAAGAAAATAACTTGGCATTTTTTTTGTTGTTTGGAGTGCAAGTCATTTATTCTCTCCTCGTACAGGGCCAGACTACATATTGATTCAAACTGATGTAAACTGATGTTGCTCAGAAAAAGACAGTGCTAATTTATACCAGCAGAGTCTTTTCCCTTCATTTTTAATATTCAGGGAAGCTGAATGAATTACATACTCTTGGTTTTGATCTCTAGGTACTCTCTTACTGTGCTTATCAAGTTAGTTAAACAGTTTATCTGTCCTGAGTCCTTTCCCAAACATTAATAAAACCATGTTAAACCCATCAAAGATTATCATCTTAGACACTCAAGATAGCTGGAGAGATCACAGGTGGAAATTCCAAAGGTTTCTAGTTTCTAGACTGAAAGGTGATTATCTTATTTTGACTATAGTTAAAGCAAAAAATATGTTTTCACATGCAAACCACATTCCTGTACTTTCATTAACTCATTGAAATGCAATAAACATACAGAAGAAATTTCTCTGATTTTCTTAACCAGATGATGTGAAAGATAATCCAGTGGCAGGAACTTAAACCGTCAAAAGCAAAGTAAAACTTTTAAGCAAAACCCAAGAATACAGCAATTAAATTGAAACATCCTTTACATGTCCATGGTGTATGGACAACAAATACATCAGCACCAAACACTTAGCAAATGCTCAGAAAAGATTAATCTCACCCATTATTTATTTTGTTTTACACTACGACATGATAAAGACAAGCTTTGGATAATGCAGCTAAGGATGGCTAAAGGCAAGTGCATGTTTGATTTGAATGACATCGAAGAAAGAGCAGGAGGATTCCCCCTCTCAACCATGGAGCAGTGTCTACAATTCTGGAAGCACAGCCAGAAATGGGTCACTCCCAAAATGAAGAAGGGAATAGAGGGACTCTTACACGCCAAAGTAAAAGGATGTCTTATCAGTGACTTAATTTTGCAAGATTGGATGAAGGTCTTTGGATTTGGACTTTAACCAAACAGATCACATGTTTTTTTAAGTTTCCTTTGAAAGCTAATGAGGAATGTTTAATTATGTTTTTATTTAGGTAGAGATTGGACAGAAAATATCATAATTGACTTAATGACGTGATGTAAGAAGACTACATGTTTCTTTTTGTGAGCAAAACAGCATAAATCTTTGGTCTTGTGACCTTTCTTGTCTCCCAGTAGATGTCACAATCCATGTAGATCTCCCTCACACCAACTTTGAGTTTTATATTATCTAAACTTTGGAAAAATTCTCTTCTGACTTCTATGCAAGGCATATAATAAATATTGTGCAACTCCACAGCTGTGATATCTGCTTCTTACTTTTTCTCCCATCCACTCACAGCTGTTTGAAATACCTGTAGAATTTGTTAGAAAATAATATTTTTATTTATTTTTTTAAGTTCTGGCTTCAGATTAAAACTGAATTATGACCCTAAATATTTGCAGAAGGAAAAAAAAAAGGTTGCAATGCTTGTTTTCCCAGAAATCTGCATTAAAATCACCAGCCCAGACATTTTATGTGTCAAGCCTGATGGATGGTAATTTTCCTCTGAGAAATAATAGAAAAAATACACTGCAAATGAGAAGATGTCAAGCTGTGTTTCTTACTTGTCTCAAGAACAATGAAATGTATCTTTTAACCTTGTCAGACGATGAAGGTAATTGAAATGTATGATTATTATTCTTTGTGAGTGTTAATTCTCTGATTTAAACCCAGTGTATGTTCCAATCTGATCATGGGCTGGATGACAGCATCATGGAATCATGGAATCAAAGAAGTGGGAAGGGACCCACAAGGATCATGAAGACCAATTCCTGGTTCTGCACAGAACAATCCCAAGAATCCCACCACGTGTCTGAAAGTGTTGTCCAAATATTCCTAGAGCTCTGTCAGACTTGGTGTAGTGACCACTTTCCTGGAGAGCCTGCTCCCAACCACCCTCTGGGTGAAGAACCTTTTCCTAATATCCAAGCTAAACCTCCATAAGGACCAAAAAAAAGAGCCTATCTTTACCATTTTCCTAGACTGCTAAAACACTCAAGGCTGTGTCTAAATCCCACTGTCTTTGAGAGAACTGGGCATAACTTAAAGTTTGCTGAATATTTCCAGCCTGGGACAGATGGTTTTCTTTTTTGTGTTCTTCTTATTTCATTTGAAGTTTTCCAAGCAATGCCTCAGGCTTTTGCCTTGCACTCATATCACCACATTTGACTGCAAAACTTTCTTGACTGCACGATTTGAATTGCTTTTAGGCAGAAGATAATGAGCTTCTTGTGTTGGCAACAGAGCTTGGAGTTGCTTTTAGATGCTTAACTTGCGCCTGACAGGGGACAATAATATCAGTTTGCAAGCTACACAAGTGCAGCCACGGTATCTAATTATTATATCTATTTCTTTCTTTTTTTCTTTTTTTGTTTTGTTTTGTTTTGTTTTACCTGATTGGCTTGCTGGTTTAGCAACTACAACTGAGGGATGAGTCTATCCATGACTGGGAAGTAAGCGGTTTAAATCCATTACTCTTTCATTTAAGATTTACTTTTTTAAAGTGCCAGTTGGTTAAAGCCTTTGGCAAATTTCAAAATTCTCGTGTTATACACAGAAAATAAATTCTACAAAGCAGAAGAAAACAAGAATTAAATTGCAGAAATATCAGAAGAGGGGCTTCAATAGCATAATGCAGAACTTCATGACCAGGGTAGCAAAACTGAATTCCCTTTTATATATTTCAAAACAGTGCTGCTCTAAGCGTATTTACCTTTCAAATACAATTTTCATCTGTGCTTCTAAATAACAAGCAAAGATCCAGCCTCATCCCTTCATAAAGAGAAAAATAAAACTTTGGCATTGAGCTTATTGCAGTTGGAAAGATGGTGTAAGTTAACTCTGGATAAAGGACCAAAACCTCATCATAAATTAACAAAGTGCTATAGTAAGGAGTTTTCCCTGTCCAGCTTTTTATTTTTTTACACTCCATTTCCTAGGTAACAGTTCCTGGCAGAACACAGCACTTTATCTAAGATTCATGAAAACTTAATGAAGCTTCATTTCAAAAGCACAGAGATAAAAATAGGTGCTGGGAGAACATCTTAACATAGAATGTTTTGTTAAAACCTCCCTTGTCTCATAAGATAATATCTTGCAACATTTATTCTGTCCTTGTTTCCTGTTAGCTCCATCCTGCCACATTATCTTTGAGTGAATCTCTTCCATTTTGCTGACCTGATTAGTGACAAATCCAGTTTCAAGTTTCAAGAAATCGAGTAGAAACAACCTGCAGATGACATCCAGGTTTCTGGATAACATCCTGTCAACAGGCCTCTCTTCTCTCAAAATCTTTCCAACTGAACACGATGTTCCTCCACTGCCATTCTGGATAATCCCAGAAAATCATGGGTGATGTAGAACTGGATGATGAGCATGATTAAATGTTGGCTCCTGTCAGTGAGCTGAAAGGAACCAATTGTCAGATCAGGCAAAAATGGATAAAAGAGAGAAAATAAAGAAAATAAATGTCCATGGCCACCAAGTTTTTCACTGACAGGGACGATGGGTCAGACCTCGTGTTATCCATCTCCCCTCCTGCTCTGTTTTTATGTCTGACACCCTTCACCTGATTTTATGCAAATTTATGTAGACATTGATAGAGGTTTTCCTTTTAGGATGTGAAAAATTTTCAGATTTTACCATCCATTCTTTAATATCATACTATGATAACAGTATAATCATTCAGATGTCATTTACTGTGTACACTGGAACTTGAAAGATAATTTTCACTGCTAAGAGAAAGGACCACACATTTTTTATAGTGCAGGTATCCTAAGACTAAAAAAAGACCATATTTTCTCCACTTAAAATAGTTATGTATACTGTTTAATTAACTTAAACCCTCAGTTTACATATTATTTGCAATCTTTTTAAAGGAAAATCATCCATGGGATATTTAGTCTTTACAAGTCTAAGGCATTTCTGCTTGTATGTAAAACAAAATAATCACTCAGAAAAAAAAAAGTTTTAAAAGTTTAAAAATTAAATTTTAAATTATTCGTTTAAAAATCTCTAGGGGTTGTAGGCCAAAGACATTTTAGAGTTCATTGCCTGGATCTCCCCAGAGTTATCTGAGTCCTCTTTTGGATCAGCCTAAGAACCTGAGTTTGTCTCTCTGTCACTTTCCTGGAAAGCAAGTTCTATTCTTATGCCATTTCCTACCTTTATTACCAGAACGTAGGTTAAAAATTTACCTAGATATGAGCTTTAGGGGGCAATATCAAGAAAGGATAATCTCATTTTCAGGAAGAAAAAAGAAATCCATAACAAAAGCCAGCAGAAAACAATTCAAAATGGGCTAATATTTAGCTTAAGGACAGTTTGGCATATATTCCTCAGACATCATGGTAACATTTCATTTTGTCTTTATAGTAAGTGACAATCTCACAGACTTTGCAAATGTACCCAGGCTAAAACACCATTTCATAGCAAATGTCCTGGAGAATCAGCACGTGTTGTATCTTAGTTAATAACACATTTATTAGCAAAATTTGGATAATTTAAAGAGATTAATAGATGGGAGTGATGAAAGCTGTTTTCCTCTGACCTGATAGAGGAACTTGTTCATAAAACCTGGCTGGTCTTTTACAGGTCCCAACCTATAAAACTGATATAATGACACATATCTACCCTGAGAACATAATTCATGCTTTTGCTCTGTCAGGCATTTCATTAGCTTTAAGTCCCTCAGTCCCAGATCTGGAAAGGAAATAAACACTTCCATGGACTCTTGAAGGCATGGGAGGCATCAGGCTCTACTGATCTCCATAAGCTGGAGTTGTATTCTCATTTCCTTTTCCATAGTTCTTTTGTTCTAAATGACAAAAATCAGGATTTAATACTAAGGAAAATAAACAGACATTTAGTAAGCCAAATGATGTATTTATTGTGCCAAAGATTCGCTGCCACCTGTATCTGTGTTCCATATTTTTGGTACCTCATAAGTTAAAGAGAGAGAGAAAGAAAGGGATTGAAATAAGCCCGATGGATTTTTCTCAGTAATATCCGTGTCTGACAAGGTTACTTAACAGGATTTTTGCTGTAATGCTCTTCCACCCAACACCAGCTAAAAGCTCATCTTCAATTTATTAGCTTTTAAAAAATTCTTTCTGTTACCCTGTTTTTTCTCTTCAGGGAATTTATAAATGACAAGAGCAGAGCAGTGAATTCAATAATTTTTCAGCAAAGAGGTGGTGTCTGAGAGGATCTCAGAGCATAAATGTATCCCACTTTTATTTTAATTTTTTAAACATGGGAACAAATGTGAAGGCTGTACAAGCATGTGATACTGGGCTTTATACCTGAGAGTCCATCATGAAATTATTAAAGAAAGATGAGATCTTCCCAAAATAGCTGGATAAATGCACATTCATGCTGCCTGGCTCTGCCACCAATCAACACCACATTTTGTATTCAGTGTGTTTGTGCTGATCACAGCTTTCAGTCAGGTCAACCTCATCTACTTTGTTTACTAAACACCACATGTATCCCACCATGCCAGTGTTTATTGATTTGAATTTTATGCACTTCCACCCAATGCTACAAAACGCTGTGGCTGAGTCTGGCACTTGAGACTGAAGCTGCCAAAAGCTGCATATAAACAACATTTTTAATAAAAAAAAAATAAAAGTAAGTCCTACTGTGATGAGGCTGAATGGTCAAGGCAGAACAGGCTCTTGCTCTTAGCTGATGCTCTGTGTTATATGCTGCATCACCAAACTGGGCCTGGACAGAACAGAATAATCATTATCTAATTATCTAAACTCTGACCAGCATCTTGTAACATAGCCCTGTGTCCTGCTAGCAGCTAAACTGCCAGTGTGTAGGACAGCTGCAGAGAGGAAAAATAAAAAATAAAACTAGAACTTGGGGCTGTTTAGCACAATAGGTGCAAAGGGATTCGCCTGCAAAGCACCCCGAACTCAAAGCCTGTGAGTGGTCACCACGCCAGGGATGTGACAAACAACTCCTTAAAGGAAACCACTTTTATAAAAAGTGAGCTAATCTGAGCTGTTGAAATTCTGTACCTCTCCAGATCTTACATGGTTCCCAGGTCAGAATGACAGATCTTGCACAACGGGAAAAGTTCAGTATTTAAAAATAGCAGAGGTGTTTGTGAGAAATTTTGTGAAACTCAAGCCAGTCTAAAGACAAACATGTCCAGCTTATTTCCTTGTCATAGCTGTACTTCTGTAGGGGTTAAAAAAAAAAGGGTTGTGTTTGTTCAAACACAGAATTTATTACTGTGCTTAGAAACAAATAGCATGGAAACAAAACTCCATTTTTAAGTGAGCATGAGCTTACTTTCTAATTCTTGCTTGGACTGCAGTCAGACATTGCTTTCTGAAATCTTGCTGAGTTTTACAGAGTGTTGGCATCCAAAGGCCCAGGTGAACTGCGGTGATGGGGTTGTAGTTAGCAAGTCAGGGAGCACACTGCTTTCATTTGTGCTTGTATGTCATTGCCTGAGCTGAATTGGCCAAGATCCCTCCATATCCCCCACTCATCACCTATATAATGATCATAAAAGTACAGGGGTGTCAGTTATGAAGTTCCTCCCAACTGGGTAACCCACCTATGCATTTGGAAAGCAAACACCCAGTTAAATTCATTGACCCTAATTGAATTCAAAGAAACTCCAAAGTGGGTACTTGTGGTGCCAAGTTTAGGATTTAAATCAGAGAAAAACATGCAGCTCTGAAATTAAAATGTAAGGAGCTTTCATTGCACCTCTTGTCCAAAGAAGATCAATCTGATTAATTATTTAGAGAAGCAAGGTATTGCCAGCCATCAGCTGCACACTTTAACACGTGTTATCAGCCTCAGCACACAGGTTGGAAAGGAAGAATCAGAAGCACAGCCCTTGAGTGACCTGAAATGCTCTGCACCATTTAATCACCTACTTATAGGTTCGAGGGTACAGAAGAACCCAGTGAGTATCCTGCACTGTGCACTCTTCCCTTCTGGAAAGAGGATTGAAAATTATGGCTGAAAACACTGGGTAATCACTACCCTGGTGTTTTGATTTCCATTCCATTTAAACCCCACAACCGCTGCGACCAACCTCGATGAAAATCCTTTGTGTTTCAAATTGGAAAAATGATGGTTAAACAGAACCCCACATCTCCCCAGTGGAGCCAGAAAAAAAACTCTCAATCCTTGCAGCTAAAGACAGTACTCACTAAGATGCATTCAGCATTGGGCCCTTAGGTAGCATAATCACCGCTCAGAGATTTTCTAGAGGTGATTTTGCCAGTATTAACCTCTAAAACAGACCTTCTTTTAAGGCTATTAGACAATTCACCAGCCTATTTCCTTGTCTCATTTGCACCTGCTCTCACGCGTTGTGTTCTGTTACAGAACGTGGCTTTCCTGAATCAAAAATAAAATACAGAACACAGAGAAGGGAACTTTATTTTTGTTTTTCTTTTTTTTTTTTTTTGTGGTGGAGACTCAGAAAAGTGAAATGTTTTGTCTTACAAGCATCCCTAGGTTAATTAACAACAGACTTGAAATTGCTTTTCCCCCCCGAAATGAAATATTTATTTTCAAATTCTGTATTGTATTAACCTTTCCATTTGCTTTATATTTTTAAACAAAACTGAATTTTCAAAACAATTTTTTACAACACCAACTAAAGCATCACGGAATTTTTAATATACCCTTCCCTAAATTTCCTCTCTGCTTCTTCACAAGTATTTGGAATAATTTATCCTCTTCAGAGCAATAAACTTTTGAAAATATTTACTCGTGTGCATGTAACTAAAATAGGTAGTTTATTCAAAGTCAACACAGTGGAGTAGGAGAAAAGTAGTATTTCTTCTCTTTTGCACCAAAATATCTGAAGACTTATTTGCAATAGGTACATAGCAACCAAACAATAGGCAAACCAACCCAAATCTAATTCAACATTTTACTTGAATAGGTGATAAAGAAGCTAAAAATTCTTTAGCTACATGATCCACGAAGGACTGTATGAGAGCTCCTTAGAAATACATTCTGTCTTTGCTGAGATCTGGCTTAGCTTTGAATTTCTGCTGATTACCACAAACTGGAAGATCTTTGCTCATTCCCAAAAACTGTTTAGACACCAAATCATGCTGGAAAAAACAGGATATATTTTCCAACTCTCACCAGGAAAGACCAAGTTTGACACAAGAAGTGTTTAGAGGAGCAGCAAATGGATAATAGACACATTCATGACAGGAGGGGACAAGTTGAAGGATGCAAGTAGTTGAGAATCACTTATGATTTTGTCTGGCAGTTGATCTGAGCTGCCAGTTATGTGATCCTAGCTTAGGAGATGTCTTTATAAAGAAGATTTAATTTTCTGATTATTACCTATTTTTCATTCTGAAATGACTTTACAGCATGCTGCTTAGATGGGAAATATACAATGAATATCTGATTAGAATGATGTTTTGATTTGAAGACAAGTTATTCTGATACTCCAAATGTAGGGGAAAAAAACACCACAAACAAACAAACAAAAAAAACCCCAACCAAAACCTCACATAACCCTTCCTACAAAACTCCTAAATAATGTAATTTAGTGTATATTTAATTTTTTTAATTTGCCTTTATTTCAACAGATAGTGATTTTGATCTAAAAATAAGATCTTGTAACTGTAATGAAGATACTTTTTCTCCCTTTTTTAGACTTGAGGATGAATTCCCAAGAAAAGAATGTTCATGGTCAAACTACACCTTATTCTGGCATCCTGAAGACTTCAAAGTTTATATGCCTTTTTAGTCACTGATTTCTTTTCCAGAAATACCCTGACAGTAATTTCAAGAGGCATTTGTGTCAAGCTGGGAGCCAGCAAAGCACTTAAGTGGGTGCACTTAATAAAAGGCATCTTCCATTGAAATCACTGTGCCAGCCTGAAAGCTTAGGCATAAGAATATGCTTAACTGCTCTGATGAATTACAGCAGATCAGCAGATTTATTATCACTGGAGTCAGGAAAGGTCCTCAAATTTGTCATTTCTTTCCTCTTTTTAGCACATTGTTAAAGTGAAGCTTTGTAATTGGAAGGTTTTGGACGGTGATTCAAAGCCAGTGACAATCCATCACTGTAAGGATGTGGAACATGCGATCGTTTGAGACAGTCACTTAGTTTTAATTTTAAATAACAGTAATAGATTTTTGCAAACAATCCTCCCTTTGGCTGCCTGAGACAGTTACTTCTAGGCCAGCGGTTGCTTTCATGGAGTCACCAGTTGCTCCTTTTTGCAGCAAGTCAGAAATAGGTGTGTGTACCACATTGAACTCAGCGCCTACCACCAAACCCCAAACCTGTAGAGCTGGTGCTGAGTGCTGAATCATTCAGCATCATTGGGATATTACTTATTTTGTGGTAGTGCCTTAGCACTTTACACAGTGTGTTCAGAGTTTCATGCATGTTTTACTGCCCTTTGTCCCTCAGTGTTCCCAGGATGAGTGGTTCCAAGCTTTTAAGCAGAGCCTTGTTAGAGCATCATGAAGTCATGTGAGCGTCAGCTAAAGCATAACTTGATGATGTCCAGACCCTCTTTTTCACAGAACCACAGAAGGGCTTGGATTGGAAGGGATCTTAAGACCACCTCATTCCACCCCTGCTGCCATGGGCAGGGGCACCTTCCACTATCCCAGGTTTCTCAGAGCTCCATCCAACCTGGCCTTGTATATTTCAGGGAAAGGGGCAGCCACAGCTACTCTGGGCAACCTGTGCCAGCGCCTCACCACCCTCACAGGGAAGAATTTCTTCATAATATCCCATCTAAGCTTACTTTCACATTGATTTAATTGAACCACTCCCTTATCTTAGTGCTGTATAAAACTTGAGCCATCCTAACGATATCAAGATCATTGAAGGCGTAATTCTCTATGAAGTCGGCTATCCAGAAAAGGACTTCCCTTAATCTCAGCCACCAAGGAGTGAAACAGAACTGCCTTTACCTGATTATCCAATGCTAAAATAGAGGAACAGGATTAATCACCTCCTGGAGCTACATCTCTCCAGTGTCTGGCAAAAGAGTATAACTGAAACACATAAATCCAGAGGCAGCAGTGGCAAAATGATTTAGCTGCGAAGCCAGGGCATAAAGAATGTTTAGATATTTAGCTTCTATCAACAAGTTATGCAACCAGGTATACAATTATTTGGGCTTAGAGGCAATTTTTGAGATATTTTTCATGGCAACTAATAAGACTAAAGGTAGAGATGACTGCAGAGAGAGAGACATTTGAGTGTTTTTTGCCTTTTTGTCATAAAATTCCATACACTGCACAATATCTTTTATTCCATTACTCTTTTTTTATGGTCAAACATTGAATGCAACTGCTCTAGAGAGATTCTTGCCTTACAATAGATTGAAATTGAAAAACATTAAAGTTTATAGCAATAATTCTTCAAATTATAATTGCCTTTCCATACCAGAGATTTGTTTTTTCGTGTGAAGCTATCAAATATTTAATAGCAGACCTTTACATAAAAGCAATTTTATTAAACAAGGCGTAAAAATGCAGCTGCCTAAATTATTGGCATCAATCCCTTGGAAGTTGGCTGGTAGTGCAATTACTGCTTATTTCTGAGAGAGAAGAATAGAGTAACTTAAGGAAATATATTATTTGATATTTTTCAAGACCATATAAATGTAATTGTAAACAAATCATTCCTGAAAAATGACAGTATATAAGGAAAAAAATGGCAGTTTCTAGTTTATGGCTGCAATATTCTCATCTGCTGCATTTGTTCATCCACTCCAGCAGTGGCTGAACACTGAGTAAGAGAGAGTGACAGGGAGCTCTGGAAGACCTTTTGGTATAACATCCCTGGGAAAAATGCTGCTCACCAACTCACCTCTTTGCTGCTGAGTGACAGCAGACCTACATCTTGAAGAAGGAAGCCTCAACATCTAGGAACATCTGCTCTGCAAACCTGATTTGGTGTGAGTTTTTCAAGTGGGTGAAGGGCATTTCTCAGCAGTGGCGCAGAAATCACCTTGCAGAGTCAAGGATCAGTCAGTAAATTTTCCTTCTGCTTTTAAAAATGCCTGAAGAGTTTTCTGTACTTCGTGTTTCAGATGAAACACATTGGAAAGAAAAATTGGTTGCCAAGTTTGCAGTATCGAAGAGCTTTATATGTTACCTTCGAGTTCACATCTGTGTACTCAGAAAAAAATAAATTAAGAAGGTGATAATGCTAAAGTTAGTTCTTCAATAGAAGCCTGTGACTAAATCCTAGGCTATCAGCATCTGCCAGGAAGCAGATACTTCATTCTGGATGCACTGTGAGAAAAATGCTGAAAGGTATATAAATGCATCTTTCCTTCTGTTTATTCACCGACTTTCTTATCAGACATTTCTCTTTGAATTAAGAGGTTTTGCTTTTCCTTCTAATCCCAGCGAAGGGATTGTCCTAATCACAGAAAAGGAAATGCCTTCTGAGAAGCTTGGAAACTGCTGCCTGGGCTGGACTTTTGGAATGTCATATCTGGTGAGAGATGCTTTTCACAGGAAGGGCAAGATGAACGAGTGGAAGGTTACATGGCACCAAGGTTTGTAAGGCACAGAATGTAACACGTGTATGTGTCTGGTGAAAAGAACCAGTGCCAGCCCTTGGGACAATTGCCAGGCTGCTCCAGAGCTCTTGTCTCATCAGGAATAACCTGTTTTGCTTCTCTTAATTTATTCACATTGTCAGGGCTGTGAGTAAAAAGTTCAGTATTGGCTTGAGGTTAAAGAAACTAAGGTGGACATGGAAAACTACTGGACATGACACAAGAAATTTCTGGATGTGTCGTACAGAATCATTTTGTGATCATACAAGATGCTGACAGAAGTTCCAGAAGGGGCTGTGAGGGATGACTGGATTTCACAGGTGGTTAAGGGGGAGTTCTGTCAAAAAATGGGCAAACTTCATAGATAATGGGAGGAGAGTATTTGGGAGCTTTTAAGGAATAAAACCTTATAACAAAATCTAGGTAGTCATATCAGTAATGCCATGCAAGGTCAGCTTGCCTAGGTAACTGTATCAGGAATACCAGATTTGGATATGGAAGTAGCAAAACTCGTAGCAATCGGGGCAAAAAGTAATTGGCACAAGTCCTTTCACAGAATCATAGAATGGTTTGGGTTGAAAGGGACCTTAAAGATCCAAACCCCTGCGATGAATGCCCCAGCCCTGAGAGTATTCAGGGACAGGTTGGATGAGACCTTGATCCACGTGGTGTAGTGGAAGGTGTCCACTGGTTCTGTGGGCAAGGACACTAGACCAGATTGCTCAGAGCTCCATTAAGGCTGGCCTTGAACAATTCCAGGGACGGAACATCCACACCTTCTCAGGGCAACGTGTTCCAGTGCCTCACTACCCTCACAGCAAAGAGCTTTGTACAGTTTACTTGGGAAGAGAGTGGGGTGGAGAAAGGAGGTAGAGAAAGGTAGAGAAAAGAAAGCTTGAGAAACATGAAAAAGGAGTAATAAGATAGGAAATAGTATCAATTAGGTGATGCAGGAGCAAACACAAAATGCTCTTCTGATCTGGAGAACCAGGGCAGAGAATCCTGGCTATTAGAATATCCAGACAGAGGGAAGAAGCATCCTGGCATCATTGTGTCAGTGATGCCAGTATTTCCTAACAAGTGCAATGTGTGGTGTCTGTGTTACGGCAGCTGCTCTCTGAAGCAGGGGCTGTGCTGAGCTCTGCATCTCAAAATGCTTCAACCGTTCAACCACTGAGAACTGAGTTTTGCTGCATGATAGAAGGAACCACAGATGGCCAAGCTATTAGGCTTTGTGTGTTGATAAGTTTCTTTCTCTTCTTGGTTTTATTATTCCAGTGCTTCCTGTTGTTTCATATGGCAACACTTCAATATTTATAAGCTATATTGATTGCTTGTATCATTTCCTGCCATACATCAGAACCCACCACAGCTAGAACATTAATTTAGACTGTCAAAACAAATACACACATAGAAAAATGAGATATTAATGAAACCAGCACCTCAGGGTGTACATGCCTATACTCTGTCTTGTAGCATTCATTGTTTAAGTTGCTTGCAGTTCTAGTTCTTCTTGTCTGCAGTTTTATACACTTTTTCTGTTATAAAGCAATAGTAGCAAGGATTCTTCCTAATGCCTTTCACAGCTCAACGTATTGTGTATCAAAAAAAATTAATACAGTGAAGAACTGAAAGTACTGTGGGGCAGAGAGGGATAACCAAACTATTTTAAATTAATTTCAAATATCAAAAGCTTCTAGCCTTTCTGTGTCTTTTCTTAAACAGCCTCAAAAATAGTAAGGTGGTTAGGAAAACAATGGCAAAACAAAGCCTTAAAATCAAAAGAGGTGGTTAAGAGACCAAAACTTGTGATAATGAGGTTCTTCAATAAGCAGAGTGCACCTGATTGTCTGAGACTTCTGCTCTCTATTCAGGGCAAATATTTTTAAATAAATCAACTAGATTTTCAAGTTTTTGGGAAAGATGCAGGACTTGCTTCCAGATGTTTTTGTCAGTGCCTGATTTTAGCAGATCACTGACAGAAAACACAGAGGAATGACTTTAAAGAAGTTAAGGGCACTGCAGCTTCTACTCTGCTCCTTTAATCAATCCCCTAGAGCAAACTGAAGATAGACTGAGCCCTCCTGGGATGTCTGTACCTCTTCCCTCCACCCTCACCTTCTCACCCTTCTGTTTGATTTAGCAGCACTTTGCCCTAACAATTACAGCTTTGGCTTCACCATATTCTCACAGCTGAGGTTCATTGCAGCAGTTTTAAGTTCCTCAGCTGGAAGTTTACCTTGACATCACCTGCCTGAACAGCTTCCTCTTATTGAGTCAAACTCTTTCTTTACGTCTAATGACCTGTCAGAACCACTGAAAGCTGTTATTGCTTCTAAGGTCCTGCATGCAGAATACATGAGGTGGGCTGCATTTGGTCAATGCAAGTTTGTAATTAAACAGGAGAGTAAGTGCAATTCACTGCCGCTGAGAAGCAAATACTCACACACCATCCTGTTATTCATTTTGAACAGGTAAGCTTAAATGCTTTCTAGAGAACATGTTCAAAAATGGGGTTTTAATAGCCAAACTTTTACCATTGAAATATCTATTTTTCATAAGCCTTGACTTAAAAAGCAAAGTTTCTTAAGTCACAGTTGATTTGTCAGGAGATGACAAGCATTTCACTTTGGCAAACAAGCTTCTTGGTTTTAGACATGTGAGTATAGATTTAAAAGGTATAAAGTGACAGTAAAAATAAATGTAAAGCAGGGAGCTGACAGCCTTTTCCATCCTGCAATGTTATTTTTCCTGCAGTTTTGCTCTGAAGCACATATTTTGACAAGGTCCTGGATGGGGCCCTGAGCAACCTGATCTAGTGGGTGGCATCTCTGCCCGTGGTGAAGGGTTTGGAACTAAATGATCTCTAAGGTCCCTGCCAACTCAAAACATTTTGTGAGTCTATCACAAAACACAATCGCCCTGAGAGAAGGGACTGGCTACTTTCAAACACCCTCCCTCCCACTAGGTGGATGCTCCAACAAGCAGGTAAGTCCTGTTGTCTGTGGTCCAGATATGCTGAAAGTCCTCTTGGGAATTGGAACATTCACTGTATTCTTGTTTGTTCCCCATTCTTCAATTAATCAGAGGAAAATAAGATGTGTTTGAAAGGGTACAACAAGTCCTGCCCATCAGTTTTTGAAGGAAAGAGTACCTTTTACATTTTAAATATACCTTGTATTTGTCTTTATAGGACTTTCACAGCAAATACGAAAAAGGAAGAGGTACATACACTTCTACAGCACAGAGCATTGCACTTAAATCCCAGTGCTTTCAGTCATAGTTTCCTATTTTTGGAGCTGTCATTAGGTAGTCTAGGTATTTTTCCATCTACCATGCTGGGAACATCAGATTCTATTCCACAGCATCCAATTGTGCTTGTATGGCCCAAATCTTGGACCGCAGGGATCTCTAGCATCTGGTTCGTCAGGCTGCAATCCATCCCTAAACTGAGAGTTCAGCTGACTCCCTGGAATTCACCACCCTGCTGTGGAGCACAGGTAGTGAACAGGAGGCAAAGACAGCCAACATCTTATTTCCACCAGATGCACGTTGGTGTGAATTGCTCCTTCCCAGCTCAAAAGTGGCTTGTGCTCATCCTGCTTGAGTTTAGTCCGCCTCAGCCCACCAGTACAGAAATGACTTTCTAAGGCCATTATTGTCACAGTACATCAAGTCCTAACTGTCATACCTTTTTTTTTTTTTTAGCCAGCTGGAGAGATAGCATAATCTTTCTAGCCAAAGAGCTAAAGGAGTGAGGAAAAAAGACTAATCTCTCTGCTGAAGAACTACCCTTTTTCCAGACCTACAGAGAATTTTCTCTACTGTTCCTGCCCTCAATCAGGAGGTCAACATTACCATGACCCTGTGCATGCTGAGCTGTTCTCCTGTAGATTTAAATAAAACACCCCAAAGGAAATTTTGAAGTGGAATTACAAGACCACAGGTGATTCTTCCTTTTTAAAGGTAGTATTTAGGTAAGTACTGTGGACTTTAGTTGTGGGAAGGTGAAAGTATTATTGTGAGGTTTTGACATGAAATGGTGTCTTTGGATTTAGGTTAACTTCAGTGACATGCCAGTGAAGGATGGAATATACTAAAAATAGTAAAGAAAAGCTCATTTTATAGAAGAACAATAAGAGGAGGATAAATTGGTATGCAGTACTGAACTTGAATTTGGAATATGGTTAATTTTTTAAAAAATCTGTGCAAAGGTGACAGAGCTACTGTAGAACAGAAGTCTACCTTTTTGGAAATACAGTTAAGTCATCTTACTCTGTCCTCTCAGTTGTAAAACTTCCATTTAAGTAAAGCACACCTAGGCAGCACACACAGAGAAATAAAAGTCTATAAGGAATAAGCCTGGGTAGGAACACAGAATGTCTGCTGCATGTTTTAAAACATGGATTTTGTCCATGAATTGGGAAAGTTAATACAAAATGAACTCCTCTTTTCAGCAAGAGTTCTATTCATTTTCATTGCTAAACCTAACCCTATGTGATAACACATTAGTGATGGCTTTGGACTCAGGGATGCTGATTTTATCCACAACCATCAGAATAAAAATCCAGCAGTGGAGGCCAGAGTCCATGAAGCTGTTTAGTTAAAATATAGTCTATTGATTTAGTTAAAATATATTCTACTAACCTCTTGTTATTAATAATCCCATTGGAAGCAAGGGATCTACTATAAACACTCTGCACTGTGTAAAACAGAAGAGATTATTTTATTGGATGGACTGAGTAGCAATAATGAAGGTATCCCAGGATTATTTGATGAGGTTGTTAGCTGGCCCTTTTTGAGAATGCCTTGTTTATCTTCTGTTAAAGAGCTTACTTAGGAAAGGTTTTTCCCTCCGGGAACACCAGGTTAAAATTTGCATAATTATTCTTTCTTTTTTCCAGCAGTTGTAATTATTAATCTTTTATACCTCAGTCATGATAAACAGGAAAAAAACCAGTAGAGGTGTCTGTAACACAGTGATGAACTATGTCCACTACAGAGAATAGTGCCTGGTGTCACATCTGACTCTGTGGACCTTGTAGGACCCTGAAGTGGTCACGTACAGCTGGATTAACTAACATGGTATAAAGCAGGAAAAAAAAATGTTTCTTTCCAAAAAGAAGTTTGATGACAGTCATCACTGCAATTAGTGTCCAGCGTGGATTTCTTTCTGGCACACAGTAGCAGTGCTTTTCAAAGGGCAGTGTTTGAAAGTAAAACCCCCTGTCCAAGGATTATTTTCCTAACTGTAGCAGAACCAATTAACTAATTGCAGTAGGAAAGCATCGTTTGCTAGAAAAATGATTTATGAGAGACAGAAAAAAGGCCAGAACAAGCAAGCAGTGGACAAAGAGTTTATAATAAACAGCTGGAAATGGCATATAGAAAAGACAGTGGTTTAATGTTCTGTCTTGGAGGCAGGGACAGGAATCTGAAATCTTCAAAGTTCCAGATGAAAAACATGACCAAAGCCCCACTTTCTATCCACTGTTGGCTAATGAACCCCTTCTGCTTGTAATATGACATTTAAACATTAATCACAGAGATTTTTGTCTATATTTAACAGATTCTTACTGCTTTACTTCTGCTAGTAATGTATACTCTCTCCCTCCCAAAACAACTAAACTGTGAATCTCTAGACTGATCTGAGATGTCTCAGTTCTGTTCTAATATGGGCACTACCAAAAGCCCAGATGAATACTTTACATTTCAGAGCCCAGAGTTAGTATAAGCTCTTTGCTCTTATTTAAAAAGTTGTGCAAGTTTTACAACTCTTTACTTCTATGTTTGAATGAGAAATTCTTCATTAAGTACTATGAAAGAATAAAATTTATGTACAGCTGAAAGAGCTGAACCACAAAAATTCAGGACCAAAAATGACATGAGGTCTGCAGTAATTAATAGGTACCTAAGTCAGAAATTACTGGTTAGGAAGCCCTGTGGCAGGAAACCTTGCCAACCTTTCATGTCATGAAATGTGCAGATATAATGAAAGCTTTCAAGACACCTGCAGTTCTTGAGCTATGACTTGCCCATCCCAAAAAGGCAGTGCTTGCATAAGTCTCAGGCTGCAGCGTGCCACTGCTGTTAAACTGGGAAAGTGAGGAGGGCTTGTTGAAAGACAGAAAATAATCATCTGCTTGTGCAAGAAATCTTCTCACTCTCTGTGAAGGGCAGACAGGGGTCAGCTGCTAAAAAGGGAAATTACACCCCTCCCCTGTCCTTTGTATTTCCTGTTGCTCAGCTCCCCACGAGGATTTTGTTGGTCAGGTTGCATTTCCACAACTCTCAGTTCAGCCAGTTGACTCTTCTGGATCCCATTTGAATCATCTACAGGGGTGGTAATTGATGGCATCCAATTCTGGGTCCAGAAAAGCCATACTTCTACTTTCTTGTCAGCAAATCAGAGCTGTTTGAGTTGCTTCTTCCACAAAGGGGCATGGCTTTGTTAGCTTAGGGTTCAGCACCACATTAATGAAGCTTCTGGTGCTATCTTAACTTTTCTACATAATGTCACGTGTAAAAAACCTGTATGCTTATTAAAACATCCTGGGTTTCATTGTGAGGGCCAGGCTCTCAGAAGATTAATGCTCCAATGCAGAGATTTTGGGAACCAAATATTTGCCTGATTCAGGCCTAAGTAATTAATCGAACTGAAGGTTTAATATTAAACTACTTTTTTAGCTATTGTATATACTCTTCATTCAAGTGCAAATCATTACCTTCACTGTGCCTGTTTTACAAAAGCAGAAAAAATATCTTATTCAAGCTTTAAGCAAAAATGCAAATTCAAGAACACCACCAAGAGTTCTTCCCAGCCTTAGGACTTGTTTGCTGCATAATGAACCCCTACTTCTAATACAATATTTCATTTAGAAAACACGTAGCCACATTTTCTTATCTATAACGGTAAGATTTTTCCATGTAAAATTTAAACCAAAACAAGAAGAGGCTTGACCAAAGTCCTGTAGGAATGACAGGAAAGAATGTAAAACACACTGTAAATGAAGGTTTGTGGAGTTTGGGTATCTTCTTCTGATTTAGGTGATATCTGTGCACCAATTTCACCATGAGAATGCTAAAATTATATGTATTACATATACTGATTGTAAGACCAGCACAATTATCTGAGCATTGTTCTTAGTTTCAACATTTTTAAAAAGAAACCAATAGTCTGTTCATTTATAAGTATGGCATGAATAGTTGTTAAACTGTTGAATAGTTTGAGAAGCATTAATTAGTGGAGTATGCAGAAAATTGAACATCTCTAAGAAGGAAAATGGAATAAGGACTTAAATCTCATTGGCACTTTGCTATGTCAGATTGACTAGAACTCTGTCTTTTTTTGCAGCTTAGTTAAAAATAATTTTATTCAGAATAGGTGAAACCCTGCCATTAAACCAGGTGAGTGCACAAGATGTCTGCAGTGTGGTTCAGGATTTTGTCCCTTTAAACTTCTCAATATCCAGAGGTTTTTAAAAATTGTTGTGTAGAACCACATATTGCATCTACTGCAAAATGTACTAATTTTCAGGTATGGGAAGCAATCTCATTTCCCACCCTTTTGATTGCAACCTTGTCCAGGTGCCTGGAGGGTTGGTTGGAATATATATTGATCCCTTCACATGTGGGAAAAGGTAAAAAAGCTGCTGCACAGGTCATACCCCAAAGTCTGTAAGGCTGTTTTTCAGTACTGCTACAGATCCTCTAAGATCCAGAGTTTTGTGAAATAAAATTCTGAGTCAGTCCCAGCCATAAAAACAAAAACAACAACAAAAATTAGATACATAATGAAGATAATATCATGAAAGTATAAAATAGACAAGATCTTCTCTTGGCTGTGGCCTGAATAAAGACTTGCCTAAATTCAGTCTGGCATATGAAATGTCACTCTTGGGATTCTGCAGGATGAGGTTCCTTTCAAGGAGTTCTTTAATATCAGGCTGGACAGGATACGTTTATGTAGAGGAAATCTGATGGTTCATTCAACTGCTATAAAATAAGCGTTTTCCACTGACAATTTCATGTTGCCAACAGAGAAATCCAACAGCTTGTAACTGGTATTTTCACAACACACTAGCACAGACATGATGTATCCAGGGATATCAATCCATGTAAGAAAACCGATTTGTGAAGTTAACTGGGAACTTGAGAAACTTGATTCTGAGGTTCTAATTTAGCATTTTGGAAAGACAAGTGCAGCTTCGTATTTTAACTTGTTAAGTTTCAACAGAATCTTCTTTCATTCTTTACTTTCATAGATCAGGTAACTTTATTTTCTTTTCCTGACCCTTCCCTCCTTTCTTCTTGTATATTAAATACACACTTATATTTTATCTCTAGAGGAAGGAATGATATCCTGAACATATGTAAAATAGAATTTATAGTTTCTATCTTTTAAAATAAGGAAGTCTGATTACAGACAACAAAATCTACTCACTGCAGCAGAAAACTATTTAAAACCTAAGACACATAAATTCTTCTAGAAATTCATGAGGGTAAAGGCACCATCCAAGAGGTCTGAAGCAATAGTTCTTTTTTCTCTGTAGATACTTATAAACATTGTCCTGGATTTCAATAAAAATACTTTAGATGGCATATCTTGTACCAAACCCTGTGAGATTCCTTGAGACCCACAAGAGCACACAGGTCCAGATTAACAAAAATGAGCAAACAGGCAGGACAAAAAGCGTGATTGGAAACTGATTCCCAGCTGATTTATGTACATTTTTTCTATCCTGGTGAAGGACGGAGAAGTGAATGCCTTTCACAAAGGTGACACAGTGGACATGCCTAGAGGGACTCTTTCAGAGTGACTGAGGGTATGGTCTGCAGTTCACAGGGAGTTTGATGGGGTTTCTCCACCACAGGAACAGGAAACAGAGTAATTAGAGACATCAGAAATAGTCCCTGTGACTGCCTGGTTGTTTTAGCATTGATTGGAGGGTCCTGGGAGAAAATTGCAAGCCCTCTATCAAGTGTTGGCTATTCATCATACAACATTTATAATCAGCTCCATATAACAGGATACCTAACCAGAGGAAATAAGAGTTTTAAATACCCCATGCCAACTAGAAAAGAAATTAGCTGCTAAGATCATTTCAAGAAGAGGAATATAATAAACAGTACATTCATATTATCTGTCATAGTTAATGGAGAATAGTGAGACATCACCAAAATACAATTTTCAGCCTAGTTGTACCACCTCTTGTTTAAGAGTTCATGATCTGAAAGTCACAAGTTCAAAAGGTGTCCCAAAGAATTAAGACTTGGTAGGTCTCGTTTTTACATGACTTGGAAGACATCTAAAGGAAAGGAAGAGCTTTATCAGTCAGGGGCATCCTATCTCTCATCTGTTCTATTGTTGTAGTCTTGGATATAACTACAAGAACCCTTTAGGAAAAAAGAAGGGTTTCTGCCCTTCTCACCTCTTCTTTCTTCAAACAGTTGTGTAGATCTTAAAATATGAATAAAAACCCATGGGGCCAGTTTTTCGAAGTGAAGAGTCTGACTTCCACCTCTTGACTTTGCTAAGTCAGAGTTCAACGAGACCCTTCTGAAGGCAAGTGAATCCCGTGCTCACCTGTGGATCCTGTGTGCTGCCATGACCGGAGGCCGGTGCTCAGAGCCCATCTCCCAAGAGGTGCTTTGTTCTGGTTCTTTCACAGCTGCAGAAAGTTAAACCTACCTCATTTAATGTACCACAATTCTTGGTTTCAGCTAAGGAGCCACATCTTGCACCAGCTGATCAGTGCAATAGTCTCTTTCCCTTATCTAGCTTTTGATTTGCGTATGAAAAAATGTTATTAATGCCATTGGTTTTACAGCAGCACTTCAGAGGAGGATGTATCTTCTGGATAAACTCTTCTGCCTCGTCTCTTATAGTGAGATTAAGCCCATATTCATCCTGCTGAAGTTAGTACTGGGGTTCCTCAAGCCTTGGAACTTTTGCATCCTTAAAATTGGCCACCTGAGCCAGAACTCAGATTGCCACAGCACAAAACCCATTAACCAAATTCAGTTCTCATTATTCCACTGAATTGTGTTTTTTAACCAGATGCTGGTTTTGTGATACTGCAAATTAATTTTAACTTTAAGAAGTTGAAAATTTAAATACAAATCTAGGTTAATCTTAGGTTCCCATCTACTCAAACAGTAAGATACTGTTTTTCTTGTACTCATGCATTAAGATTAAGAATTTGAAACTCAATTTCCTAAACGTAAACAGGAAGCAGATTTATCAAATTTTATACCACTTCTGAAAAGCCTATAAATTAATTAAAGTTTTGGCTTGAATGAAAGAGCAGTTCTTAAAAGGTTTGCATGCAAACATCTTTTCTGGTATTTATTTATTATCTTCTGCAGCTAGGTAGGGATATGCATATGATGGCAACACTTGAGATGTTATTAAAATAAGAATTACTCTCTCAAGGTCCTCACCTTCTGCCATGGAGAAGTCAGCAATTTTTTTGTCTGGGAAGAATGAGTTGCCTCAGTTACCTAAATGAATATTAATCACTCACAATTAAACTGTTCTCATTCATCAGAATTCCCACATAATTTGAGGGTAATCACAATCCCTGCTTTCCAAGTCACATGTGCACAGATATCCATGTCCAAGTCATCCAAGTCCCTCTTCTTTTAAAGCATGTGCCATCTTTTTTCCCATCCTGTTTTATATCACTTAAATGTGATATTATTATACAAATTATAGAGTACAAACTGTTATGCATTATAGATGCATAATTATATAAGTATTCTATATGTATCTTATGTATTATATAAATCATTGCCAAAATGCTAAATGCTACACTCTTAATGATTAAAACTTTCTTAATCCTTTTCAATCTCACATTCTGCTTTTATTTCCAGTAGACTTGCAAGTACTTTCTTTTACTGATTGTAATTTTGTCTAAAAAGGAAACTAAAAAAATAGGGAAAAGTGACAAAAATGTTGCTACGTGGAACACTAAAGCAGAAAATTTTAAGCTTGACAAATCAGTATTTTGCCTCTCTCAAATGCAGTTCAAGCCTAATGTTTATAGAAGATCTGAAAGACCTGAAGGCAACTTATGGTGTATCAGGAATCAACAGATAATTGTACATCATTAACCACCCACAGTTCCTGAAAAACATTTATTTATCCTTTAATACCATATACATCCTTATCCTTTATGATAAATTCTGTTAAGAGAAGGTGAACAACATACGACTGATCAGGAATGGAAAGGAGTGACAAGGGGACATTGATCAGGAATACAGACCCATTGTCTGTAAAACTGGTACTTGACCATCTTGGCTGATGAGAGAATTGGAACCTACAGCTTTCTGGAAACCTTAAAAAACACAAGTTTTCACTAAATCTGAAAATACAGCAGCCAATCTGCAATACTTCTCTAATTATTTATTTATGCCCACTCTAAGACAAAGAAAAAGAGGTTTACTCTGCTTTTACTGTGTATTCTGGTGAAGTTTCATTGAAATCAGCAGAGGTATTGGTAGGGTCAGCATAAAATCGCTGCCTCTCAGTTATGGAGGTAGATCTGGGCTGTGAGAAAGTGCTGTTTGCAAATCTCTTTAACTTGATTTCTGGCAGCATTAAGAAATTTACCTTGAGAATTGGCATGGACCAGTTTTCTCAGATGAAAAAGAATTTGAAAGACTCCAGAATCTGATTTTGCAGCTCTCATCACATCAGTATTTCAACAAGCCTCTCTAAGATTGCAAAAACCAAGTCATTATGGGAGACAACTCTTGGATAGACAAAATATCTTAAGTGAAACTATGCAAAAATTAATTTTGTGTGAATTAAGGTGGCCAAATTTTGCTGGCATTTGCACTCTTGACTGAATGTAATATAATACTTGCCCATTCTCAGGGGAAATGGAAATGCTGACATCTGCATTGTCTGCAAATGTAATACAACAAAGCTCATAAATTGATTATGTGTCACTGGAGTCATTAGAGACCACACTTCAGCTGAGGCAGAGCCAGCGAGACTGGCCTAGTTCCTCACTTCTTAACTTTCTCTTCTAAAATTGTACTGTCCTTTTTTTGTTGCTTTTTTTTTTTCTTTTTCCTTTTTCATTTTCCCCGAAAGATGATTCTTCCCATTTCAGCGCAAGTCACCAGGTCAGATATTGTTCGCATTGTTCTCTTTTTTGTTTCATCCAACAACTACAAAAAAAGAAAGAGGTTTTTCTATTATTCCAACCTCCTTTTTACCTGATCCAACTCAGTTTCACTTAATGTAGCACCGGCAAGAACCTCATTCCTGTATTAAAAGTAGAATTTTCCATAGTGGAACAATTTTACCCCAGGCCTGTAAGTTTGTGCAGCTTCACTGATGCAGGGAGGTCGATCCATTATAATATCAGAGAGAACTTGGCAGAATCCATCAGATTAGAAGCAAAGTAAACAACGGCCAGGATTTACCCTCATATAGAGTCTGCCATCTGAGAGCCTCAAGGTTAACCAACAATTTACAGTCTGTTAGTTCCAGGGACCGGTTTGAGATTCAGGATCAGTTTTGAAAGGCACCACAAGTTTTTCCTGGCAAAAAAAATTGCGGAGGAAAGTGGAGGGAGAGTATGCAAACAAGTGAATTTACTGCTTTTTTTGTCAGCAGGTAAGAGAAGTCTCCTGATCAATACAGATAATTCAATACAAGCACATTTAAAAAACCAACACAAGAATATTAATCAGCCCAAGGCCCTTGCTCTGCTCCTGAAGCCTGTGGCGTAAGCCCAATTTTCATTCTGCATGATTTAACTCTTCCTTCAAATACGTGGTGACAGCAACCATATTGTTTTTCGGGATCACTCTCTCCTGATGCTTCCCTGAGTATTATCCAGATGCCTTTGCATATTTTAAACTGCCAGAGTGAAAGTGAGATTTTTTTTTTTTGCCTAATTCCAAGGAACAGATTAAGTGGGATTAGTTAAATATTTTGTTGGCTTGACTTCTTCATTACTGTTCTAACTAAGGTCTGCAATAGTTTCCTTTTTTTGTGGGTTAGAATGAGTTAACTCCTTTGATCAGTCATGATGGATGGCTTTGCTGTGGAATTAACTATTGAGAATGCTTTGGGGGATACAGTTACTTTATTTTTTTTCTCTTCTCTTTTTGAAAACATTACATTTTAATCAAAGTACTTGAAATTAAACTTTCATATGAGACAGTAAATATCTGGGTGCTCAGATTTCAAAAGGAACTTTCATGTTGGTAGACTTACACTTTAAATTTTGGTTTCTAAATGTGATTAAAGATGCTCATTCTCCTCCAATAACCTGAAATCAGGACTGTGTATCACCCTAAGTGTTGGAATATAGATCCTCTCTCACCACCTCCAGCTGCTGAGAATCTCTGCCGTGATCAGAATTCCAAACACAACCTTGGCTTTAGCCTGGTGTCTTCGCCTCTCTCTTCCTGTTATATTTGTCCCACATGGTCTGTATTACCTAATGCCCTAAAATATCTGTTGCACTAAAAGTGGAGAGGAGGAAAGAAAGAGGGGGAAGTGCTGATAACCTTTGGTATAGTGTGGTAACATATAGGAATGTACAATGAAACTTAAGCCAGCCTTCAGGAATCACTGAGGCCTCATCCTTGGAAGAGGACCAAGGACTGGATAAATTCTCGAGGTGTATTTTACTTCTAACTGTTATTATTTCCTGAAAATCAAAATTTTAATAGCTAAATGAATACATGCTTCTGACATCAAATCGTTCTAGCATCATATTCAAAATATGGCTTCAGTTCGTATTGCACAATTTCATAACTGGACTATTCAGTGTAGGATTTACTAAAGCTGAAAAAAAGCCCAGGGTTTTTCCCTTACGTCTTTTTTATAGGTAATAGTATCCAGTAGTTAGCAAAATTAATTTATTTTTTTATAACAGTTTCCTAGTAAATTCTCTGTACTTCCTTCATTTTTTCTTACTTAACCTCCTCAACCTCCTGAACACAAGACATGAAATAATATTTTAAAACTGTCATAATGGTGTGGAATGTGGTATTTTCTTCTTGAAGTACTATTGGACAGGTTATTTGATAGGCAAAAATATAATTATTCAGTTCATTACATGAAAACCATAAATGCTGATCAGTGTGGTAGGAACAGTGCAGAGATTTTATTGATTAAAGTGTTTCAAAACATTCAATTCAACCCTTTTTTTAAATTTGACTATTTTGAGTTTTAGATTACAACCACAAAGGATTTCCTTTGTTTGCTTTTGAAATACATTATTTTCAGAGCAAAATACCCTGTTTATGTTACATAGTGACTTTGTGAGGCACAACTATTCTGCTACAGAGTTCAGTATCACCAAGGAGATTTTGTGGTGAGTCTTCAAGGCAAGTTTACCTGCGGCTGACACAGAAATCCTTGAAGCTCTCCATAACTGCCAACTTCAGAAATCAAATAATTAGCATTTTGCTCCATATTAAGGCAATTTACTTCCAAGTGTGTGTTTTGGGTTGCCATTATTGTCACTATATATTGTTCCAGAGGTATTTAGCAAGTCAATAAGAATGCTACAACATGCTGCAGCTGAGCTGATATTTGAGGGCAAGAGATTATACATCGTGCTGACAATGTGGATTTTTGGGTGGAAGATGGCCTGTAGTACACTCTGAGCTTGTCATAGCAAATGTTCCTGTTTATAAGGTAACACAGCTGTGATTGAAACATTTTAATAGAAAATTTTTTACTGGAATAAATTGAAAGTTGATTAAAATTTTGAAATCAACATTAAGTGCTCGTTTCTAAAAACGGCAAAAAAATTAAAGGGAAGAGAAAAGAATAACAAGGTGGTTTGAAGGTGTAAAAAATAAAGAGAAAGCAAATAACTATTTTCTACTTTTCAAAAGTAGAGGAAAAATACATTTTCAATAGAAAAGAAAAATGGATTTTACTTATCTTTTTTTTTGAGCATAGGAGTAAATGAAATTATAAATTTCCCCCCTGTAACCCAGACTGCTTTTTGGTGTTCCTTAAACTCCAGTCCTTCTCACTTTCTTCACAGAGAGGCATAAACAATAAGTTCACTGTCATACCACAAAAGTAGAGTTTTCTATCACTCTCGTGAATTGCGGTGCTGTAATCTGTGAGTTGAATCCTACTGGTTTTCTCTTATTTTTCTGGAAGAATCATGATTTACATCCCAGTGATAAAAAAATTACACAAATCACGCAACCAGCAAGAAATCAAAAGGAGAAAAAGATGGATGAGTGGAGAATCAAATTCATAAGATTTATGAACTTAATAGTGCAATTTACACAATGTCTTTACCTCTGTGTTTTATTATTGCTTTATTTATCTTTTTGTTCTCCAGTTAATCTTATATTCATTTATCCCATAGCTGAATTCTTGATTATTAAAATATGAATTGGATCAGGGGACATGCTGTCTGATTAAAATAATATCTGGTTACTGCATGCTGATTTAGACCGAGGCTAAAATCCAAATATTCAAGCATTATCCATCTACAGCATGTTTTAACAGCATAGCCTAAAACTACGAAATGCATTTAAAGGGTGTTTTTTTTGCTAAATGAGAACAGCAAATAATGAAGTAAATTATTTAGTAAGCAGAGGATCTCTCAGGCTGTATTTTAATGTATCCCTGGAGAGGCTCATGAACTTCTGTTCAGAAAGAGAGCCTCTCAAAATGTGAAAGAAATCAGAACTTTGGAAAGAGAATTGAAGCTGATTAATGTCTAAAACACTTTTTTAAAGTGCAGATAAAGGAGGCAACCTCTATTGCTAGTGCAGTAAAATTTGTGTGTTAAGGTTGTGATTAGAAACCAATGCACTATATTTTAATTATCATGGTAAAATTAGAGTTTCATTCATTTCCCTAATGTAATAAATAAAGACGATTCACTAGTGATATGATGAAAATATTTTATTCTTCACCCAGTGCCATGACACATGACCATGGGGACCCTGCTGGAATTAAGTTGGATTATGTCAGAAAGACTTATTTTTTCAAAAATTCTAAGCAATCCAAATAGATTTCCATTTATTTCCAATTGCTGGCTTCAGAACTGCAGAGAATATTAAAAGACATGTATTTTCTTTTGTAAAAGCTCATCTACTTGTTTCTGCGGATCAAGTCCCATCAGCATTTGGGTTATAACTAAAGATTGGCCGAGGCCATGCAGAGCTCAAATACTGAACCTCAGGAGATCCAGTAAAATGTGTTATGATGGAAGCTGAGAGAGGAATCTGGGTTTAATCCCTAATAAATTCAACTCTTCATTTACCCTCACTCTGAATTATATAAAGAATCATATTAAATTAGATATGTTATTTTAAGTCTTCTTTTACTTATGGGAAGATCATGTTATTTCCCAGAGTTTTGAGGTGTGGTGTTTGGCATAATTACAGACCACCTTCTAAAGATGGAGAAATTACAATGGAAATTAGAGTCTTCAGTGAAGAAGAAATAATCCAATTAAACCAGAAAGGGAAAAATGGGAAATTACAGCATGGACCAGTGTCATGGGTTTGCAAAAGTCCCCCTCCTTGGGGATTGGAAATAGTTTGTCCAGATGAATTTCCGGACAAAAGCCAATCAGGAGTTCAGGTGACGCC
>JAWMRA010000130.1:68789677-68842563 GCA_035584735.1 Pseudotriccus pelzelni
CATAAACTTCTCTCACCCTAGAGTAATTTGTGGGGGGTGTGGTAAAAAATTGTCCCCTAGGCAAACCCATGACAACCAGTTATGTAGCTTTATGCCTTTCAGTACCCCCAAGATCACAAAAATAAAATCCCAACAAATTATGAAACTGTTTAGGAGTAATTATGTACCCTTGCCTTTCCCAAGGGAACGGTGAAAATTATACTGCTCATTAGAAAACAGTCAGAAATTAATTTCTATAGTCCTTAATTTCAGAGTCCTAAACCCTCACACACACCAGGAAGGGTATTCCAGGATGATTATAGAAATCACTGTTGCCTGATTTGCAAAAGTGCACATTACACAGTGACCTGTAACCACAAAGAGCTGTATACACAGGCTGTTATGTGATGTTGCTTAATTTAATTATCCAATAAGTAGGTCACTCCATTGAGTGAATATCTCTCTTTTTGTGACCGGCTACATGAATTGGAATCAGAGGGACAAGAGGAGAAGAAATAAAAAAAGGCATTGAAATTGAACCCTTTGAGTAATTTAAGCGCAACAAGAACAAAAAACTAACGTGCTAGGAAAAATCTCTATTCCTATTCTACACTTTCCACTCTTTAAAATACAGGTCTTCTGGTGACAGAGAAGTGATTTAGTAGTTTTTAAGTTTATACAAGTAGTTCTTATGGTTCCAGTGAAATGCCTTCAAGGTACTTGTTCATTCCTGGCAAAGCAAATGTGAACATCAGCAACAAAACATTCTTCACATTCCATTCATGATGAGACAAGATGTTGATCCTGGTGTCTGTCTTGGAGCTACATTTGGTTTAAATAAGGTAAATAGTGGTCCAAGGAGGGTGGGATAACTCCTTGATGACCCAGTGGAGTTCACAGATCTTGTTTTGTACTAAGGTGAACACACAACCTAAAAATCAGGATTTGCAAAACCAGAAAATTTTATTCTGTGTAATGTGTTCCTTAAGTTAAGAAGGAGACCATTGCAGTCCTTAGGAATGTCATGTGTTCCTTAAATTAAGAATTCTTGGGGCCAGGAGAAAGATGCACTGCCTCATTGTTTAGTAAACAGAAACAGCACAGGTACAGCCTGAATCTACTTTAATTCAAGGTAGAAAGTCCCATCAATTCTAAATAAAATGGGCTTAGAATTTCATTAATAGTATGCATGTTATTTCTGCTCTGAAGGGAACATAGGTAATCACAAACAATACAAATAAATGCTCTTTCCAAAAACCCTTTTATTGTTATAACTTCCTGCCTCAATTAAGATATTAATTATAGACTTAATATTGCAAGTTTTCTTTTGTAATGTAATTAAAAGCTAGTTGATTACTGTCTGAAAAAGCTTAGCTATAATGTCATTAATTCAAAATTAGACATTGCAGAGCAATCTGTTACCATTTTATTAACCTATCAGGAATGTGTTAAAGTGTTTTGCTGGCATTTCAAAAACCATTTGGGTATCGATAAGTAAGTTGCTAAACTGTGCTAATTGACACTTTGGAAGTGGGTTGATTAGTAACTTGTAGCTGCTTTGAAATATCTCAGTTAAAGCCTAATCATCTCTTCAAGTAGAATGCACTTAAAAATATTTTAATGGACATAATTAAAACTTAATTGTTTATGTTATTTTTTCATCATTGGCATTTTCATCATTGGCAGAGGAATTGGATGTGGAGTTTCATATATCTGTTTAATAGGTGTTCTCGCTTTCAGTTGACATTTTAAAAAATGTTGCAATCACAGTTCTTCCAAGTTTTAAAATATAAATTGAGAAATAGTGCTTTGGGAAAGAAGGAATTAATATAATTGTGTATTGTTTTGTGTAGCTGTGGAATTGCTATAGTGGATCAGACCTCTGAACTGTCATCTTCCCTGACATCTACAAGTATCAGATGCTGCAGAAGAATGCATAAATCCTCCCATCCCCAGTCAACAGATGTGTAATCTGTCCCCATTATAATCCCAAAGGATTTGGATTAAACCATTAAGTACAGGGTTCATTTTATTTTCTGTCATAAATCTCTGGCAGCTTTAAGTAGCATACATCTGAATATTTCTTCTCCATATAAACACGCAGTCTCTGTTAGAGCTTCTCTAATTCTGCTTGTTTCTTTAGTGAAGAGTACTAACTGATGGCAGAGTGCATCATGAAATGGTAAAAATCAGGTGTTTGCAAAAAGCCCAGCAAAACTCGTATCTGAAATTAACAATGCAGGTCTCAAGTGCGGATTTGTTCTATGCTTTGTATGAGGAACAGGGACACTAAAAAGAAAGGAACTAAACAGAGTTTTACAGAAGTTCAGATCTGCAAATTCAATTAATACCCCCACCTTGAGTCTGTTTTGCCCGTGATGGTGATCAGTAAGTGACCTCTCCCAGGTCCCTTAACTCATGAATCCTTTGCTGTTTTGTTTCTCTCCTCTGTCCAGTTGCAGAGGGGAGTGAGACAGTGGCTTTAGTGGGTACCTGGCATCCAACCAGGGTCAACTCATTACAGAAGAAAATTACCATCTCCCAGTATTCCAAAAAAAACCCCAACAAATAAACTGAAGTGACAAGCACGAATGACCAGTATAACACAGGGAGAGACCAATGTAGCTCATCAAAGAGACAAAAAAATATGGGAAAAAAACCCATCACGACCAGAGACCTGGAAAATGTCTTGGATATAACAACTGGGAAACACTGAACACAGGTGTGAATATAAACTCATTCACTCTATGCTTCCTGAGTCTAGAATCCATTCTCTATTATGGATTTAAACATATATATTTGAAAAGAACTGAGAGGGGATTAAAGAGATTCAAGCTTCTTCCTTCTAGGGAAAAGTTCCTAATTGATGGCCTTCTACTGGTAGTAGATAAAAGATATAAGAAAATCTTAACCTTGATGGTTAGAGATCTGATCTAGGAAAAAGGATTTCAGGTTTCATTTCCCGACCCATTTGGAAACTACACAGGACAAAAGGAAGGAAAGGACCTTTCAGAGCAGAAACATCACATCCATCTCCACCCTAAGCTTCCTGACCACCCAGGTGTGTGAGGAAGGTCATACAAGTGTAAATATCCCTTCTACCTGTGTCCTCCAAATGGCTGAGGGAGCTTAGGAAAAGATTGTAAAAACCAGGGAAAGCACTCAGAGAAGAGAAGAGAAGCAAGGGTTAAGCCTGATCCTCCTTCTGACCCTGTGAGCCCTTCTCTCCTTTCTGCACAGTGACCCAGGGCTAACCAAAGGTACAGCTCAGCTGGAATAACCAAAGACACAGGTTTCTTGGAGGCACACATGAATATTCATGCCATAGAGGTACATAATCTTCAAAGCCATCTTCATTCTATCCATCCCTCCTGGTTCAAGGCACAGTGAACACTATATTTAGTCTCCAGCTTCCCAGATTTAGCATTTAGAGCAGCAGCAAAGAGGGAGAAGAGAAATGGGCTGTACTGAAATTGTACAGGGATGTATGACACAGTAATTCATGAACCTGCTGTAGCTAATGCTGTTATCACAAATCTACTGCTATTTACGGTGCTGGGATATGCACAGAAATGCTCAATTCAGTTTTACATATGTAAATTAAACGTATAAAACCGCACATCTTTCCTTATTAGGCTGTGAAATGTTATGACTCAAATGTGACAAATAAGTTATTCATAGGTACCCGTGGCCATCCATTTTATGCTATTCCCTGCAGACCACAAATACCTTTATATCCTAATGAATTCCTTCACTCTCTGGCAGAACAAGCCAAATAGAGTTTAAATATTTTAAAGCATTTCTGAATAAGATAGTAGGTAGTCCATTCTAGATCCTATTATATTCCCCAGTGAATAGAAGACTTTCCCTTTTTGTTTTTTTCTGGATTTATTTTGATTGCTCTTTGATACTTAAATAAAGAATTCATTAATTTTAACAGAGAAAAAGAGTCATTTGAGTTAAAAGCCATCTTGGTGCCTTTCACATTCCATCTTCCTGCAATAACACAGAGCTGAGACTGCCAGGTGTAAAGAAGTTTTGGTGTATTTTGTCAGTCAGGAACATGGGATTAGAGAAGTCAGAGGTGAATCCTCTGACTTATAAATTTTACTTGTGACCTAAAGAGGTCATTAATTTCCTTGTATCTCATATTAACATCTAGAAATAGCAGTCTATGTGTATTTCACAGTATCTTTGGATGCAAAAAATATATTTAAAAGAAAAAAAAGGGAAAAAGGGTAGTGATGTGCAACCTTGGAAATGTCCCTGGGACCTGGGCAATGACAAGCTCAGGGGAAGGAAAAAAACTGGGGAACTGATGAAACAGATCTGTCCCTCGATTCATGCTGCTCAGAAGAGCTGACAGAAGAGATACCATGATCCCTCAAAGCTTTATGAAAGCAATCCCTGATTGCTTTTTGTAAGCCCAGCTTTTGCCATGTGCTCTTGTCCTGGAATGACTGGACAAGGGAGGAATAATTAACCCAAAGTTACTAAAAAAAGAGAGAACTGAGATGCTCTTGGGTAGCCATCTGGATCTAGTTGTAGGTGTTTGCTTATGGCCTCTGTCCCTAAGGGACTGTTAAACTTGAGCAACCTTTAATTCAGCTGGGTATGGTCATTCTCTTAATCTCCTGACATGGAAGAAAAAGACATTTCCCCCCACGAGGAATAAGTTTGAAATATGTAATTCTATAAAGTGTTTGAGACATTAGATTGTACTTCAGTGCTGCTTGTAATATGTTAGGTAGCATGTGTTGAAACACATATTAAAATGCAATATTAAGCTATTTTTCTAATAAGATATAGAAATCAACATGATAGAAATTACAGGAGCATTGACAAATATTTTGACAACGTTAAAACTGGATGTTTTAGCTCTTCTCACCCATCAAAGGTATCTCGTGGACTGACTGCCTTGAAACACACAGATTTTGGTGAATTTTACTATAATGACATTACACTGTGCTGTGAACTCTGATCAAAATGATGCAGCCCCTCAGTGAACCTGTGCCCACAGACACCATTTCAACATTTGGTGGGGAGATCTAAAGAAATACTTTGATAGAGGCTGCCAGATGTGGTAGACAAAGAGATCTGAGGCTGCTGCAGCTCTGTGTCCCCAGGTCCAGCCGTAGGGAATCTGAGCATGAATTCCCAATAGGCACACACACGTGTCACAGGACAAATATCAGCTGAGGAACCTTTTTCCTACTCAACTTTATTTCTGCGTTTTAGGTTAATACTCAGGCTTTTGCTTCAAGAGTAAAAATCAAACAGCAAAATAAAATTATGAAATATATGTAGGGGAAAATGTGGTGGTTAATACATCCTTTGAACTTTTTTCATTTAGTGATCATAGTTAATGGATTTCTTATGAGCTGTATGTCAGCTGATTTTTATATAATCACTGAGCTTATCTCACATGGATTGAATTTTAGCTAAATTGTCTTGTACTTTATGAATTCATTGATCCTACACTACCCATCAGCAACCTTTTGAAATGCCAGGCCTGCTTGTTTTGGCCATCTCTTTCCATTATCCAATTAACAACCCATTTTCATTTGGCAAATTGATTGCAATCCACTTATTTCTGATGGTTCTTGCATTTTGTGGAACTGAGGGGCAGACTTTCAGCTTGTGTAAATGGGCAGAGCTCAAGAAGAGCTGAGGAATACACTGATATCAATGTATTTAGACTTCTTTCTAGTAGGATAGAACCAAAACAGCTATTTTTTTCATAAAAAATAGCAAAGGTACACTAATAAATCAGAATAAGTTGCTTTTTTTCCTCCTATATTTTTCTTATACCGTTTCCTGGAAATCTTTACTGCCTCAGTGAATCCTGAATGCTACTACCATATATACAACCTGTATTCTGGTTGGCTTTTGTACCAAATCCTCCTCTTTGTTGCACTGATTTAAATGATAAACTAACAAAAAATTGATCAGAAAAGTTTAATAAAATATTGGGGAAAAAATAAAAATTAGTAAATGAGAATAATAGAATGACAAGATGGTATCTGATGCCTGTTTGAAAACTATTGCTGTTTAAAGTAGGGAGGTAGATCAGTCATCATGAGTTTACAGGGTGAAAACCAAGCAAATTAAAACTGTAGAAGTATTTTCCACATGATGAAAGACCAAAACAAAAATATTTGTACTTCAATATGTGCTTATGGGAGAAATGTGTTAAAGAAACAGCACAGACTTTTCAGGAATCATGAGAGCTCAGCAGAATGAGGGAGGTTCCTGGAGCACCTGCATTTTAAATGTGGATTGTCTGTAATGATTTGTCTGTGGCTTGTCCCTCTCACATCTGATCTTCATGTCTCTAAGCTCTTTTTTTCCAGTGTGCTTGCAGCTTGTTTTGTTCTTTGGATATTCCATGACACATCTGACCTTTAAAATAGTTCATTTATTTTGAAGGTTGCACTGTATTTGTCATAATAAGTATGAAGCACTTAACATTTTAAATAAATTTTTAGTTTTGACGTCTGGCATTAAAAAAAAACCAAACAACAAAACAAAAAGCCAAAAACCAAACCAAACAAAAACCCCCTCCGGCTGTGTTTGACACAATTATTTTTTATTTCTAAATATTCCAAGTCTAGATGATGTAGAAAGAATGCCAGTATGCAGTTCTACTGCTCTTAGTAGTGTCTCCAACAGACATGTTTAAATTTATTTAAACCTTCTCACAAAAGTGCCTGTAGTCTTACCTGTTAATTCAGTTCTTCTGTATGCTTCATATGGGACTCATCACTTTCTGGATCCTGGTAAACTCTGACTTTTACTTCAAAAGCTGCTTTTTGGATCTGAACAGTACTGACAAAGATGGGATAAAAATATGGTCTGCAGCAAAGACCTACGGTCTAAGTATAAAAATGTTAATTTAGCCTGAACTCATTTTTACAGGAGAATACAAGATAGCAGTGAAATGTGAGCTGGCGGTGGGAATTGATAATCTCTGCACACTTTACAAAGATCTGAAATCATTCTTTTCCTGCAGTCCAGTAAGGAGGGAATCAGTTTATTGCAGAAATGAGCCATCACCCTCGACATCGCGACACCTCCAAAAACTTCCACATCAATCTCAGCAGCTTTACAGCTCAATACATCACTGAAACATTAATTGGCTTTTGAGGCCTTTTCTGAGGTTTCCTTTTCCAGACTGAATCCTAAGGCTCGTTCCAGTCACAGAGATGCCAGTGAAAAGCAGAGGTCTGTCACCCCGGGGACTCTCAGCTGGAAACCATCATGGAGTCCACCATTCTGGGACAGCATAACGGAACAATTCCGATGCTCTTCTATTTCTGAGTTGCTAATTGGGCTTGAAATGAGAAATTTTAGTTCTTCACGGTCTCGTGGAATTTCCTGATTACAATAACCAAGGGGACTGATTCAGCAGTTTTGGAGAGTGTATTCAGAGCTCTTTATGACACTGCCAACTGACTTCACCACTCAATCAACACTAGAGTTTGTTTAGAATCAGTTTTAGGGGTTAGAATCAGTTTTAAGTGTTGTCCAGACCCTGTTCCTAAAACCAAGCAGGGTTTTTTTTTCGTTGCACATCTTGTCACAACTTCTTTTGGCTTGAAAATGTGCACAGGGATGTAAGCAAAGTTCTTGTCAGTAGCCACTTGGACAGCTTCCAAGGAGGGTAAAAATTAAAACGCTACATACTAAGAAACTTTCCCTATTTAGTACATTTCTGGACTAAACCTATACTTTTCATATTTATTAGAGCACTCCAAGGGAGTATGTTGTCCCATTTTAAACCAATTCAGTTTTTTATATACTAGTACTGAAGATGTCAGCTTTAATCCATGGAAGCTTTTAATTTACGTTGGTTTGCATGCTCTGGTGACAACAAAATTTTTCAGTTAATACTGGGAGGTGGTCTGAAAATACAGAAAATTGTGATCAGCAGCAGGATAAAGGGGGAAGAAAAACTTGATAATTTTGACGCTGCAGTATCGAAGTCAATGTTCTAGGGTGAAATGTTTAAAAAAATGATGCAATTCATACTTAAGTTATTTCATACTTTATGTCATAAACCTGGATGGCCCACCCATCATATCCTGAAATATATTTCCTTGAGGAAATCATTAATACAACTCTCACTTGAATGTCTCTTCCTATCTAGATGTAGTGACTTGTTAAGGCTTTTTAAAATTATACCTTTACCTTTTCAAGTTCTGTACGTGTAAATAAACTCAACCCTGTTTCCTCAGGAGTATTTTTCTACCTCTACAAAGCTAGATGGGTCTTGGTAATGTAATTTATTATTCTGTCACGTTTAATGTAACATAAATTCCAATATTTGAAACTCTAAAATCCAAACAGTAGAACAGAAAATAACTTAGGAAAGCATGAAAAGCAAACTAATACTTTCAGCACAAAAAGAGTAAGGATGTCCTCAGTGTTAAGCATGTTTATAATTTCACCACCAGTCAAGCATAAGAATTGTAAAAGACCCCTCATAAGCAACACTGAACAAACACTGTGTGCTTTGGTCTACTTTAATCCAGCTCTGCAAAATAGCCACACAACAGTAACTCTCTCCAAAAGGAGGCAAAAGCAAAGCACTGGCTGGATTCCTGAGAGTAAAGAGAATTATAAGACCACCTTATCAACTACGATAACCAAAATTAGAAGATAGATGAGGGAATCTAACTGAGATTAGCTCAGCTTGTAAACCAACCTCAGGATCTGTACAGAGGACATTTACTAAAGGTCAGTGGCTCCTGGAACATTAACTGAAAGGCAAAATGAGGGTTAAGAAAATAACAAATTAAATAGCCAACATCAGGGAATACTTACTCTCAGAACAATAAACATTTGGGACAGCTTACTTCATGCCTTCCTTTTTTTTACAAATATTTTAATGTTAACCAAATTCAGAAGCATTTACTCCAGGGAGAACTACATATTGGCCTCTATGATGGCTGAGCTCTCTGGCGCCTTTATTCATCTTCTGATAATATTGTTTCCTTATTTGGGTTTCTAAATCACATTATCAGCAAACTAAAAGCCCATCTAATCAAAGAAAACAAATCTCTTGCAGATTTAGGTCCCAGTACCTAAATGTGGTGGCTAAGCAAACAAAATTAATTTCTAGTCATGGAATACATTCTGGTGTGCAACCACAAAATAGTGCATTTTGTGCACAGTAGTACTATGATAAAAAAGATGATATTATTTACCCCTAAACTACTGTTTGTTCACTCCCAGCAATATTATTTTTTGAAATTTGAACATGATTGAGAAGGTGAAAAACAGAAGTAAAAGTGTGAGAGAATTTGAAACTGTAAATAAAAATTAAATGGTCATTGCATGAAAAAGCATGATTTTCAGTGTTATAACTACATTAATCAATAATGAAGAATATTTTTATATTAGCATATTTCATAATTCAGAAACCTGATAAGGATTAAGAGAAAGCAAATATTGCATGAGTTGTCATGGGGGCCTGTTCTAAAGCTAGAAAATCAAGCTAAGAGCACAAAATCATACCTTATGATTATATAGACCTTACAGATATTATCAGGTCCTTATCTTGTAGGGCTGTATCTAGCTGGAAGATCTGAAATTCATATTCTTTTCTGAAACTTTTTTTGTCCTCTGCTCCTTCCATTTTTTCGTCTTTGCTCCCTTATTTCTTCGTCTGTAATTCTTGTTTTCCCCATGAACTCTGACAGCCACCACAGAAAACAGAGCTCCTGTTTCTGCTTTGCTGCAGGCTCCTGTCAGAGGTATTAAATGGGCTTCACAAGCACTGTGTCACTCTCTCTGTGCTGTGAAAATGCAAGTAATGTTGCAGTTTAGGGAACATGGCACTGGGTTTTTAAAACAATGACCTACGAACACAGAATATCATTCCAGTATATAGGAAACACAGGAATTACAGCAAAACTACTGCACCATGTTATAAACAGGTGTTTTTAAAGGGAGTTACAGCTGACAGACAGGCTTTCAGATCTCTTCTCTCAGTTCCTTTGTCTCCCAGGGTCCCTGAAGAATATATACATTCAAAACAAAGTCATCCTATTCTTGTTTGGAGAATCGGCCTTTCGGAACATTTCCCCTAACATATCCTGCAGGACCCAATTTAGCATCCAGTTCAGCTAAAAAGAAGATAAAGCATCTGCTATTCACTGATCTTATCAGTGGTCACCAGATCCTTGCACTAAGAGACAATTATACCTGCTGACTTAGGGAAGAGGCCACAGCTCATGAATAACATCAGGATGTTAAAAATATGTGTCTCATTCCAGTAAGGCAGTGAGGATAGTGCTTCATGGGAAATTAGTGGTTCAGACAGAAAATAAATGAGATTAAATTTAATAGCAAAATGTGGTTAAATTATTATAAATTATTATAAATTTCTAAAAATTAGTAAATTTAATACTAAACATGCACTTGGCAAAGCCTCAGTGTTGAGGTGCAAACTCAGAGGTAACAGAAAAGGAGGGGGAACTAGAGGCAAAGTGATCACAGCATGTCTGAAGTCTTTGCTGTCTAAAAATTTGAAGGTCTGGTAGGTGAGATACCTTCCCCAGTGATAGGAACGCACAAATACTGTTTGTACTAGGCATTGGCACTACCTTGTTAGGATTATACACAGTTGTAGCTACTTACATTCAAAAATGTAGGAATGGGGAATGAGTAATCTGGGTAATCATGTGACATAAAAACTTCATTTGGATTTATACTTTTAAAATAAAGATTGAGAAAGAACCAAGTTGTTAGGAAGTTTTGACAAAAGGAGAATTTGTAAAGCAGAACAGTGTGATGAATTCTGCCTGTGAAAAGATTTAAAACAGACATTAGGGGAGATCAGAGGGGATCTCAAATACTATTCCCTCAGAGATGATGAGTGCTGGAAAAAAAACCCTCCCAAACTCTCAAACCCTCCCAATGAGTTTTAAGTCTATTAATTCTTGTCATCTGTATCAATAAGAAGCTTGAACCTCTGATCTATTCTTCTGTGTGCTTGTTGTAGGGCAAAATATTTTATAAGAAAATTCAGAAACCAACATTAAGTGGGAAAAGAAAAACCTGTTTAGACTGAGTTTTATGCTGTGTTGTCATTGTTTCAGTTGTTTGTAAAGTCAGGACCCGTGGATGGACCTGAGCATTAACCTCATGTCCAGGTGTGCATGTGTGACTTGTGCTAGATGGGTAAATTATATGTTTTAGGAACTACTAGTTCTGGAAAGGAAGTGGACAATAATTGTAATGCTTGCAAAGGAAATAATCATGCTAGAAAATCCAGTATCAGCTTTCAGAAGTGCCAGTACAGTGTTGTCATCTGTCATTTGAAAGAAGCCAGTTGACAACTTGGGAATGAGGAGTGAAAAAGATGGCTGTTTATTGAGAATTCTTCGAAAAACAGTGATAATAAAACTGAGATGTTTCATTTTTGTTCAGCATAGAATGACTACAAACCTGTGCAGCAATGAGAAGCAACAAACATTTCACAGGTGACATTGAGTGTAGTTTCATTATAAACTTGATTTAAAACACCATCTCTCCCAGGGAAACGAATCTTTTTGTAGGACAGACATCACACCTGGAGCTTCCAAAGTTCATTATGAATGTCTGCAGAGGTAGGCAAGTGCTCTAGAGCAAACTTTTACATTATCTGAACTCAAAAAAAGGGCTGAACTGTGCTCACAAACTATATTCCTTTACATGTCTGTGTCAGGTACAAGCAACCATAAGTACTCAAACCTCCTCTTAGCTGAGATAGGTTCTGTTTAGAACAAGGCATGTTACCTCCCAGGGATGTGATCTCTAGAGAACATGTACTTTTACAGAGGTAAAAGTTTGTCAATCCAAAAACTTCATAGATTCCTGGATTTCCCTCAGGCAGGTGATCGAAATTTTTTTCTTGAAAAGAAGTTTTTAGGTAAAAAGGACATTTTTAAGTGATGGAAAACTTTTGTCTGATCTGTCACTTGTAACGGCGTTTGCTTTGTACTGAGCCAGCTGTGCATGGAATGGGTGCAATGCCATAGCTTTAATAGACTGGAATTTGCTTACTTTATTGAAAAGTGAGAGGCAGGCACTGGGAAGTACTCATGCCTTAGAAGTAGAGAATTCTGAATTTTGTTCTATTTTAGGGCTTTTCTACACCTATGACTAGGCCATTGAGAAGCATGGACAGTCACAATATGACCATATTCCATTACACACAGGTCTGCATTAAGCCTTATCCATATCTACAGAAAACCAAACCAGATTTTCTTTAAGGCAGGAAAAGCCCTTCTGAGTATAATTAACCTCATCAAATTGAATTTTTATCTATTTACTTCCACAGGATCTGCCCTGTGTGTATTTACTGGCTCCTGTGCCTATATTCTGCTTGTTCTGTTTTAAAGTAATATTGTTCACTTAAAGTTTGTTACAAATTACAGCCCTTCAGGGGGATTAGTCAGGAGTCTTATGCAATGAACCTGTAAAGAAGTGGAGGGAATGTCAGCCAGTGATTAATCAAATACAGCTCTCAGAAGAGAGGCTTTTATTTTTTTCCTTTTATCCACATCTCATGTGCAGGCTCCAGCCTCCTGAGACAAAGCTGAGTTTATCTGGGGGCTGACAACAACAACACACACTGTGGAGCCGAAGAGAAGATAAGCCAGGACTCTTTAGTTAAACTGCTGCCGGCAAAACGAATGCCCCGAAGGGCTGGAATTAGCAGTTAACTCTAAGCTGTTTTCTTTAGAAGTACAAAAATAGCCTTTCAAGTTTTCCACCAGAGCAAAATGTTAAATCACTGCACTTAGAAAAGAGAAGGTTGTTTCAGAACCGGCAACAGAGAGATGTTTCAGGTCGCTGGGTTGTTCTTTCACACCAACTGCAAGGTTTGTGCCCACAGTTTACTCAGCAAGTTTTGGAACAGTTCTAAATTGGTTTTCGGGTTCCTCTAAGCCTTGGCCTTGGCATTCAAAATGACCCATTGTATATAGGCCAGGTTGTATGGGGCCCTGAGCAACCTGGTCTAGTTGGTGTCATCCCTGCCCAGGGCAGGGGGTTGGAATGGAATGATTTTTAAGGCCCCTTTCAACCCAAACCATTCTGTTTCTATGATGTACTTAGCACTGTCTCTTAAAATTAATTGGATAATTCTGGATAATCTGAAATTCTGCAAGGAATGCTCTAGGGGACTGACTCACTTTAAATTCTCACAGTTTCAGGTTATATTCCACTGTTGAGACCCCACCATACCAGATCTGCCACTCAAACACCCCAACCTGCACAACTGAAGGACTTAACTGATGTCTTTTCAGGCAACGTGATGGGTCAGGAGTGAAGAAAGTACACACCATCCCCAGATGTTAAAGAAGACACATGAACTCTCTTTTTGGTGGTGCAGCTAACACCCACAGTGGTCTCCATAACAGGAACTTTATTTTTATGAAACTGGTATATCACCAGTGTGACTGAGTCTGGGCTGATCAGATTCCCAGTCTGGAAATTACTTGACAGGAGAGGATACTCACAAAGCACCAAGCTGCTGCTGCAGAGATAAGGTTAAATTGTCACACAGGATGAGGAATGTGACCATGTACTTCTGAAGCAGCAATTCACAGGTAAATGCATTCCCTCAGAAGGACTGCACCACCACATAATTGGTGATTTCCATTTATATCAAGTGGGAGATACTGGGTTTACAATTGTAAACAATCACCATGGAACTGAGGGTTTCAGCCAAATGGTGAATGTTTAGCAGTGTTCACTTGGAAGCCCACCTGAAGATGTCAGCATGCCAACATCAGTATCTGACCACTTTATTCATAGGAGACCCAGAGTTGGCCCAGCTTGCCATTGTAGAGGTTCCACAAAATCATAGAATGTTTTGGATTGGAAAGGACCTTAAAGATAACCCAGATCCTCCCCCCTGCCACGGGCTGGCACACCTTCTATTAGAACAGGTTTCTCCAAAACTCATCCAACCTGACCTTAAGCACATCCAGGGGCAGCCACATCATCTCTGGGCAACCTGTGCCAGGGCCTCATCCCTCCCACAGTGAAGGATTTCTTACTAAGATCTACTTTAAATCTGTGCTATTTTAGTTTCAAACCATTATCCCTTGTCCTATCTCTACATGGCCTTTTCTAGCTCTATTGTAGCCCTTTTAAGTACTGGAAGATGGTGAAAGGTCTCCCTGGAGCCTTCTCTTCTCAAAGCTGAACGCTCTCAGCTCTCTCAGCCTGTCTTCACATACAGCCCATAACATGGGCTGGTGCCTGTCCCACTTCTTTGTTATACACAAGAACACCATAAGGCCAATTCATACATTTAATACAGCCAGTAAGGGCTGTTGTTATGTAGTATCCCATAAGACACAGAGCTGATGTTTGTTACTCCTCAAACTACTGCAACAACCAATCAACTTGTACTCACTCATGTCTTCTGCCCTGCATGTGACAGTATGTGCTTATTTATGTTGCTTGTTGTCTAGATCATAGAACTCAAGTCCTTTGCAGGAAGCCATTGACAGTCTAACCCCTTCACAGACAGAAGTCTGAGAGAGGTTGCAAAATGGAATTCTCTGCCTAGTGTCTTTCTCAGCTTCCCGTGCCAGGCAGGACACTTTGTTAGCAGGTGGGATCGGGTCTGGTTCTCACATGCTCTGAAGAAACAATTGTGCTGCATCCAGGCGCAAACATGAAAGTTTGGTACCTATACAGGAGGTGTAGGAATGACAGAATTTCAGGTTTACTCTGCTGCAGAATGTAGACAGTGTTTCTTTGGGGGTTTGTGGTTTCTTTTTAGCACAGGGTCTCATTACCATGCCGTTCTTGTTCCTTTTCTGGCCTCCTTGGAGTGGAACTGAACAAACTAATTAAAAATGTTCAGGACTCACTACTACTCATTTATAAATTGGGAGTGTTCCATTCATTTCTAACAGAGGCATGTGCAGAGATTACTTGCTTGTTTTACAAGTGTTATGTAGCATACAATTCCTTTGTTCCAGAAGTTAAGACCTCAGCTACAGACATTCTGCTTTGGATTGAAAATTGGCATGCACTGCTTCCTCCAGAAACATAATTCTTTTGGCAAATTGCCCTTTCATACTTCAACAAGTCTGCCTTCTTGAACACAGATTTTTACTCTTTGCTTTTTTCTTTCTTAGAAAGCCCTTTTTTATATTTAATACACTTGAACATATACTTTGGACCTCATAAAAAAGGAAACCAAGGCCCCTACTTTACTCTTGCTTAATGTATGGTCAAGGGAAGATGATTCTCCTTGGTTTTAGTCATTATCAAATAGTACAATGTTTTTTTCTTTCTGTCTCTGACAGAAATACATGTAGGTAAAACCCTCAGCTACACATTCATGTTTTATTCTCCGTGTGTATCTGAATAAAAAAAAAAAAAATTAAAGAAAAAGTAACCTTTAAACCTTTAATAAGAGCCAAAATGTGTATGTCATTGCTGGGCTCTATGTTAGAATGTCTTTATTCACAGAAGACAACATACTCCAATAAATACATGAGCAGTAAGTAAATTTATTATTTTGGGGGATTCTTAATTACACAAGCTGAACTCGTGGTGGTTCAGAGAGTATTTTGACACTTTTTGGTCAAAAGTAGACTGTATTGGAGAGTTTCTGTACTACACGAAATTGAGTGTTGATGGTCCATTCCAGTAGGAACAATTCACATTTTAGTTAAAGCAGTTCACTAACAGAAACAAGCAGCTACCAAGTTTTAGAAACAACATGCTGCCTCTACTTTGCAGGGAAAGAGTCTGGAGTAAGTAATTCTGGGGGGTCAGCAGACTTGCATGGGTTAAGGTGCCTTCCCTTGACCTGTGAAATGAATGAGATGCTGTAGCCCTGCCTTGATCTTCTGCTGATGAGGGCTGTGTGCAGGTTACAACCTACAGCCCCAGAGCTGGAGAACATCTGAGACACCTCTCTACTGAACACCCAGGTTAGATTCATCCTAGGGAAAGTCTAAGCTGGTACTTCAACCCTGGGTCATGCACACGTGGTACAGACCATGTGTGTAATATGGGAAATATTCAGCGTTTTGGAACAGATTCTGCCCTTTCAGGCTCCACGTTTCAGTTCCTAAAATCAGTTTCTGTTATCTTCAGCAACAGCAGGTTTTTCTCTCCTCGTTGAGATGTTGAGATGATAAACAAAGTCAGGATTGTGGGGAACACAGAAGTAGGGGTGAGGTGGTTTATGGAGCAGCCTAGGACAGAGGGATACAAATGAGGATATTTCCCTTAGCACAGCAGCCAATTCCTTTGAAGCCTTTATTGCACTTGTGGCAGTGTGATATCACAGAAACATCCATGAATTGGGGAGCAGAAACACATATCAGGAAAGCAAGTAAAGCAAGTAATGGTGTGGCACTGCTTTTCTCTTTCTCCATCAATAAATACATTTCTGATAAGAGTCCAAAGAATTATAATTACTCTGAGCTAACCAGAAAGAGTTCATAAAGGGTGAAGGGAGAAACTGATCTAAGCCAAAGACTTCTAAAAGTTAGATGTGTAAATCTGAGCTAGTTAGCTGATGTTCCCTTCGTAACCATTGGAAAAAGAAATGTAAAGAACCATCAAGGGGAAATTCACCCAGTCTATGTAAAAAATCCATATTTCTGGAGTGCACTCATACATCTGACTTTTAAACAACAACAGAGATGAGTCCTACCCTGAATTAAAGTTTGATATGAAGTTCTCTATGCTATTTTTCCCCCATCATTTTGCTGCCCAAGTGTATTTACACAACACAATGCACAAATTGCCCTCTTAGGCTGTATATGCTGCTTGACTTATCAAAAGATGCTTTTTTCATTTTACACAAGGCTATCTGGTAAAATTTGATAATTTTTCATTGGGTGTGAAATTACTCATATAACTCTAGATTTTCCTGCTTTTCAATGCCATTTTTAATCAAATCACCTTTACATATTTATTAGTTTCTTCAGCTGGTTACAGGAATCAGAAGATAGAAATCATTGCAGAACTGGGGGCTTGTTTCACCAAACCCTTAGAGGAAGTTCATCCCAATATCATTCTCTTGGTGTCCAAACAGTAAATCACTGTCTAAAGTAAAGAGACATGGAAAGACAGTCAGACATAGGTCTCTACATGCACACATGAAACTTGTGAGAATATTTAAATATATATCTTTCAATATAGAAATTATTCAACTTTCAGACATCACCAAAAAAAAAAGCTGGTGTCTTTCTTTAACTATTTCTTTAATTGTCTATTCCCATTTCTTTTACTTCTATTGCAGGCTGTAACTTTTTCTGCTATAGTTTTGCCCCACATAAATTTACTTTCATGAGCAAGAAGACAAGACCAGCACAGTAAAACATGCTCAGGGACACAAATATATGGCTACATATACCATATATACGCCTTCCCATGTGACTGTCTCTAACCAAATAAGACAGCTGCCATACAAGGCAGGAAGCCAGAGTGGGATTTAAAGACAAAGAAGACTTAAAACTAAAATAATTCATTAAAACCAAAACCACAACAAGTATAATCACTAGCAAAACCTGAAGTTCAGTGTTATTTCACTGAAGCATCACACTCCAGTGCTAGACTATTCAAGTAATGAAAGAAATCAATCTACATTGAGCATTACTTAATTAGAGTTGCGGAAAAGTAATGTTACAAATGTCTGCAAGCTTTTGCATGTTAATTGTGTAGAAAGTTAATGACATGTAAACTGCTTTTCAAATCTTATTTTGTTCTTTGTATTTCAAACTGCTGTCTATCAGCATTCAGAGAGTGACAGAATAGGATTTAAGCAACTAGGGCAGTTTGAGAATATGTTATAAATGTATGAAACAGACACACGTGATTTAAAGACATACAGTGTGCTTGAGGACATGAAGGACCAAAGAAGACCATTGAAATTATACCAGAAATCAAAGTCACCCCAAGATAAGAACTCCTCCACCCTTTCTTCCTCTGTGGGAAGAACAAGCATAATACAAAATATCTGTACTTAAAAAAAAATTCCCATGGAACCAAGATATCAAACACGGAGATGAGTTTAACCGAGTTCTATATGCTCTACTTACTATTATTACTGTTGATACCTCAAGGGGGTAAAAAAGGAAGAGAAAAAAAAGAAAAAAAAAAAAAAGAAAAAAGAAGGGAAAAACCCTGGAGTTTAAATGAAACAATAGTAGTTGATCATGGAAGGAGTCTAAGTTGAAACAGGTGAGGGAAGTGCCACAGATGCACGATATATTCTGTAAATAACTTTGATAAGGTAAGATGTCGCACTGATCAGAGAGATATGAAATACCACCTAGATCCCCCCATCTTGCTTGCTTTACTGCTTTGGATATATCTTGCATTTCTGGTTCTTCAACATGTATAGGTCTACTTGCAGTAATTACTGACAGGTCTCCTGAATCATGACTCCTCTCTGTAACAGTGGGATTTCAGCCTGCTTTAACTGTGGCTGACCCGGGTTGGAAAAGCTGAATGAAAAATAGTCAGATCTAAGGAGCTTGTCAGCAGAAAAACCAGAAAGAGTTGCACAGCCTTTAGCTCAGAACCGTGCTCATAAAACTACTCCAATGCCTAAAACATAAATTATTAAAATACAAATCAGATGGGAATTGTTAGTGTGAAGAAAAAGGGAGTGCAATTGACATAAATTCTACCTTTGACATTTGTTTTGCCTAGTTTTAATGTTTAATTGTAAAATGACATTATTTGAGATTTCAAAGCTGCTATTTCTTCCAGCCTATTATTGAACAGATCAGGAGATTACATTCATTTCTCAAGATGTTTATGAAGGCCACGACTTAGGATTTCTACTCAGAATGGCCTTTTGGAATCTGATTAGATCCCTGTGGAACTTGAATTAGTGTATAAAGTCAACTTTTCCTGAACTGGGATTAAAATAAGCTCTTATTTTCTGTTTGAGAGAGCTTTTATTAACAGGCAGTAACAGCTTCAAGAGATAAAAAGGAGCTGTCAGTCTCAAAAAAAGTTGGTCTGAAAGGAGGTTAATCTCGCTAAATCCTAGAATGATAGAGATCTTTCATGGATTTCCAGAGTTCAATACCCATCCAGATAAGTAGAAATGGCTATTTCAAAATCTCTGAGAATTAGCCCCAAATATTCTAAAGTTTTCATCCAAAATCTTTTTATTGTTTATTTATTTCTGTAGCTTTCTATCTGGAGAGAAACTGTGCACATTGTCATCATGAAACCAGCCAGTAAGATACAAATCTATTAAAAATAGATGGTTTAATAACACAATAATTGAATTGTGCTTCTGGCACAACTAAAACATACTACCCCTCTGCAAGAAGGGGCAGTTTCAAACCAATTCACTGTTGGATATTTTTTTTTGTTTGAGTTTTTTTAGGCTTTCTGGATTGGCAAATCGTGAAATTGGGATTGGATGTAGAGATTAGAAGGGAAACTAAACAAATCTAGCAGGACTGCCAGCATTGTTAATGCCAAGACTCTTACTCCAGGCAGCTCTGCACATCCTTTGGCAACAATCAATTCCATTTGTGAAATGGGAGAGAGAGAGAAAAATGAACACTAAAGGACTGAGCCATTCAGTAATTACCAGCTGAGATTCAATTTATGGACCAGCTGAAAAAAGTGAGAGAAGGTCACACCAGATTAAGCGGCCAAAACTCTATGCTTCTGATCATCTGAACACCTCTGATGTGCTGTGTTGGGACAAAACTCCCTTTTCTTTTACTTAGACCCATTCATTTCAGTGGTATCTGGGATTTCTTTCTTGGAACAGCAGTTCCTAGTGCTGGTGACAAGAACCATAGGTAATGATGAAAGCAGTTTGGCTACAATTTAGAAAACAGTTATACTATTTGCAAGGAGAATGGAAAGCTACAGATCTGAATCATCTAAATTAACAGGCACTTTGGAACAAAGTTGAAAAAGAGGTTAGCCAAGCCCTTTCCTGCTAGAAAACATGGAGTTTATGGTTGTATATAGCCAGCTGTGAGTGTCTTTAAGTTTTTATTAGGTTGTCTGAAGCCAAGACTTGATTTGTTGCAAATTTAAATACTAAGAAAGCAGATTTAAGATGAATATAGTATTTTGTAGCATTCTTGTTTACACTAGACAAAAAGAAAAAAGAAAAAAGTGAATAAACTTTAGCTTGCTACAGAAGTAACAGAACATTTATTCTTGGAATGGCAGGGAGAGGGAATGAGGGGGAAGAACAGAAACCAGAGCTGATAGGGAACAGTTGTTGTATGCAAAATTTACTGCAGAACAGGAAGTACTAAAGTGTGTGACTATTACATGCAAAACATGTGCCACATCTACTAAATCAGTGTTTCTCTGTGCCAGGTAAATATGATAACTAACCCCAGTGTTTAGATATTCTATCACTTGGACTTGTTAAAATAAACCATTCCTCCTTAGACTGCTTAAGGAAACTACATGGAGAGCCTTGCCAAAGTTAAATCCTGAGTCAAACTTATATTTGTTGTTGTAGATGAATTAGTCTTTTTAATTGCCTTCTCTACCCCCCTTAGCTCGTTCTGGTGCCCTTTACTTTAAATTGGAATCTGGAATCTTTCCAAAGACTAATAGAAATTTTGCTGAGACAACATTGTGAGCACTTGTTTGCTTATCTAAACAATTTCCCAGCTTCCTCCAAACAGGAGGACTCTTAAAAGGAAGAGATTCAAGAGCTGAACACATTTAGGCTAGTGAAAGGCAGTTAAGAGGGTATTAAATCACAGTTTACAAGTACTTATGGGGGATTCAAGGCACAAGGCATTGCATTTTTATATTAAAAAATACATGGAGAATTTAATTTGTGAACTTACCTTCAGTCTGCCTGTGATGAAATACAGGATTAATGTCTACTCAGGCAGTCAGGAAGGGCAGGCCAGGAAAAGCTGCAAGGTTCATCACTATCAAAGCTTTTCAGATGTTCATGAAATAAAACCCATAAGTAGATATGTGGATAGATAAAATAAATAGGAGCAGATAGTGAAACCAGAATATACCTTTTGCCAGGGGAGCATTTTAGAGTTAAACACATCTAAGTAAGGTAACTGAAAAAAAAAAAGAAAAGAAAACAACTTAGCCTAAACTGTTTTAGGTTCGGTTTCAGGCCATTGGCACCACAAGTAGAATTTGGTGCACTGAGTTTAAAGGATTTGAAAAGCATCTGTTGTGTCCCTTTGACAATTAAAGACTGTATTTTCCTGCACACCATAAGTAAGTTAACAAACAAATCGTGAATAATTGTTCCTTTAAAGACACAGGGCAGCATTTCAGGAATTCTGTGACACCAGAGTCTAAGCCAAATTTACAGGTGGTGAAAGAGCTTAAAACTGTGTAATTATGCTTGTGGTCCTAAGATGTTACATAAAACACCTGCTCAAATATCAAAGCAGCGTTCAGAGTGGTGTGTCCCTCCAGCCTGCCCACCTTCTCTCATGCTTTGCAATCTCTGCTGCAGGATGGATTTATAGCAGCGTCTTTAATAGCTGCCACAGGAATTTTTTCCCACAAATGTGTCTGCTTTTGAACCCATTTATGTGTCTGAACTTTTGAAAATCCTATGGCTTTGAATTCCACTGTGCAATCATATACCGGGTGAAAAAAGTGCTTAATTCTCTTAGTTTCAGACCAGCTCATTTGTTTTTCTGTTCCTAAATGTGAATAACCCAAGAATTTTCTCCTGACCATTCCTCATTCCTCATTCTCCTTCTCCATGCAGGTCATGATCTTGTGCATCTCTATCATACTTTCTGTCACTTTTCTCATCTGAAAAGTCTCAAAATACTTGCTGCTTCTTTATAGGGAAGGGTTTCCATGATCTTGCTCTTAACTGTCTTTTTTTTTTTTTTCCAATTCTATCTTGTTTTTGAGGTGGAGACATAAATTTTTATACAGAGAGAGTATTCCTTTTAAATTTACCTTAATTTTTTTTTTTTCTCTGCTGTTTTCAACAGCGTTGATCTATTTGCCTTTATAAAAGCTCTTTATTACTGAGTAGAATTTATGAAGGAACTGGGGACAGTGACTCTTCAATCCTTTCCAGGCTGGAAAAAGCTAATTTAAAAATTGCCTCCCTTTACGTACAGTGCGAATTCTCTCCCATGTGCATTCTTTTGCATTAAAAAATAATTACTTTAGAAGCCACAACAGGTTGCTAATTTTGTTTGTTTGTTTGGGGGGAGAGGTGGTGATTGGTTGGGGTTTTTTTTGATCTTTTTGAATGATGGGGGCGTGAGAAATAACTTCTATCTCCAAGATCTTTTAAAATTCTTTTCCACTGTGTCATAGCTAGACACATGACTATTAGTTCTGTTCCTTGAAATGCATTTTTACAGTCTACTTAATTAATAATTTAGCTTATTAGTCTATACAAGTCAGACCCACATATTTGTAGTCTTGTTAATACTTTTTCAGAGTTACTTTTCTCTGATGTACCTGCCTGGAGTGCTCTTTTTAACCTTTTCTTAATATTCAGAGACTTAATGCAAGGCATGATCTTACCTCCTGTGGGTTTGATCTCCTGTGGGTTGACACCTATGACATGGATCTAACTGGTTTCACCAAAAAAAAAGGATTTTTCTTCCTATTTCCCAGGATTCCATGACACACTTTGTTTTGCTTCTTCCCTTAATTGCCCTCTCATAACCCACTTGCTGTGTGAAGTTATAATTACCTGCTCATTCCCCGGTTCAGCACCCCTCCTCCAGCTGTCATAATCCCCCTCTTTCTGGTTCACACTCTGGTGTTACCTCTGTAACCACTGGCTCTGAATAAGAAATATGTGCTGGAGTGTCTTCTTCCCTCATTTACAAAGCAGAGCAAATTGAATGCATGGTGCATTTAGTTAGTAATTTTATATCTACAATGAACTGGGCTGCCTTCAACAGCATAAGAGGTGGGAAGAGGTGTTGTGTTGGTTTCGCTTTTTGTGGCTTGTTTTGCTCTTTGTGCTTCCACAAGCTGTGCATTTCCAAACTCTCTGCCATTTTCACATCCGGGGTCCAAGGATTTTTGAAAAGAAAATTGCTCAGAAAAGGGCAAGTTTGTTTCTTTCCCAGTAAGAATCAGTGAATCATAAAATCACAGAATGGTTTGGGTCGGAAGCGAACTTAAAGATCATCTTGTTTCCAACCTCCCTGTCTTGGGCAGGAACACCTCCCACTTGACCAGGTTGCTTAATGTTTTTATTTCTCTGTGTTTTCTCCTGGTATAGATGGACAGATTTCCCTTCCAGCAAGGCATTCGTGCTTCCCAACCTCTTCTTTTATGAACAGAAGTACACTTTAACAGTCTCCTTTGAATGGGTAAGAAAGAGACTATGTTACATGCTAGCTAGACATTGTTCCCAGCCGGTGGAAGTCCCAGAAATTTTGTTGAAAACCTAATTGAAGAGGTAAGAATTACTTGAGTGAATAATGAAGTTTGAACCAGTGCTTCAAAAATAGGAAAAAAGAAGAAGGAAATCCAACCCACTATCAGTGAGTTAACAGAATAACCTTTATTCATCTCTTTTCTTACTCCCACAAGAGAGGCGGTCTATGAAACATACCCACTTCTTTTTTGATATCAATATATTCTATTGGATTGTATAGACTCAGTTTTGCTCTTTTCAAAATGTAGTCGCCAGTTCATTCATTTATTGTAGTGTATTGCCTTCTTTTATTTGATATCTGCCAGATTTTGGAATGTTAGGAAAATATCCTCATGCTGAGTAACATTATTTTCTTCTAAGGAAGAAAGTGAACCCACATATTGTATTGAATAATCAGATCAGCATGAGAAGGGATCAAAATATATCCTGAACTGTAAAGGGCAGCAAAGCTACTATTTAATCTAGAAATTAAATTGTTCTTCAGCAGCTGAAAATTCTAGGATATACTGTATTAAACAAGCTCACTCTAAGATTGCTTCCTGATCTCTTAAATATTTTGGTTCTGTTTAATTCTCTGAGTTGAGTTAATGTGGAGATAATATGAGTGATGGCTCACTGTGGAGACTATTACTATGGAAATGTAAGAGGCAAAGTTCATGAGACGGGTCAAGAAGGGTTCCTTCCTTTCAGTTTCAAAATGAAGACTCCTACTGGGATGAAATATTCATAGGGGATTTATTTTTACTTCCCAATTAAAGACAAGGTTAATTGTCATCTTACCAAATGACAGGGTTACAGTAAACGTGGATCTTATATTTTACAAAAATCAGTGAAAAGAATGCAAAGAACAGCTGTAGGATCTTCCTCTTCAAGGAGAAGTCTGGTCCTCCTCAACTGTGCTTATTATTTGTTTCAACCACTGGGTATCTCAAAGAGCCCTTTGCTTTCACTAACAGTGGGTTTTGATTTGAAGCAGTAGCATATTTTGCTTTCATGATCACATGAGGTTATCACATTTTAAACTAGATCAGTTATAGTACCCACCTGCCAGTGCACTAACAAACAGCACAGCACCACTGAGAGCCACCCCAGGCTTCATCCACCTTTCCGAGAGACTGAACCAACAAGTCACAGATAAACTCACATTTGAATTGACTGATTGGTCCCCTCACTCCAAGTTTGGTTGATGAGTAAATTAAACTATTTTGGGGGCAAGGTACAGATGTATTTAAGATAACTTAGAATCAGAAAGGCAAGATAGGTCTGGTACTTGAGAAATGAAACTGGGTGACATCCACCATATAGTATATCTGAAGGTGTAAGTGAAAATTAGACTAATTGAAATGAAGGCTCTAATAGGTTGATCACTGAGACAGGAGAAAATGAGATGTCAAATCCTGGTCCTTAAGGGGGATACAAACAGAGAAGACAAAAGTAAATCATTATACATTCCAAAATATTTCGGAAAACATGACCTAAATTTGGACAGAGGTTGTTAACATTTCCTGCCAAAATCAGGTATTTAAGCACTTTTTTGTCATTCTGGAGAGATCTCCTAATGTGCTTGGTACTCATCTCGAGTGACACTGCTGTGAAGAGAAAAAATCTCAGTGAAGTACCTCAACATAGTTTAACTGAAGGAAGTTTAATATTGCCCCAATATAGATTTCATTTCCCTATCAAAGCACTGTTTGCTCCCTTACCTGCATGCTTCCTTTCTTCCTGTCTCTATAAGAATTCTACTCCAGGTATCCAATGTGAACCTTGAATAATTTATTTATTTTAAAAAAATATTGCTTAAGGTGCTTCCTACAATAAATACATACTGTTTCCAAGATGTCCATGCCCTTTTTAATATTTATTTAATAGCTTTTATTTAGTATTTTTAGTAATGTTTAGAGTTTTTTCTCAAGGAGTAGACACAGAGTACCCACAACATTAACTTCCAGGGGCTTGCAAGGAGGAAAAGAGAGTTTCTATCACCAGAAGGACTAATCCTTAAACTGCTGGAATTTGGAATTCACCGTGATACTCTTCCAAGTGTCATATCCTTGCACAAGAGGCAGCAAACGTACAGCTGCAGCCTGGCTGCAGCATGAAGCAATCCCAGGGCTAAGCAGAAAGGCTGACACTTGAGGTCTGCCTCCTCTTCCTTTCTCCAAATTGATTAATCTTTTCCTCTCTATCCACCTGTCCATCTCTATAATGTTTGCCAGTACTCAATTATCTACAAAACTTCTATCCTTCTTTCAAGCTTGATGAAACTGGTCAACAGGTCAGATGTTAGTACCCAAGGACAGTCTGGCAAATGAACAGCCAACACAATCATGTCAGCAAAAACTCCTCCAAGCAAGCAAGCCAGCAGCAGTAAAAAGCTGCAAGCAACAGATTAATGGAAATAAATTTAGCCACCAAAATGGGAGGCTGTGACAAGTCTTCCTGCTGAAGCTGATCCAGTTTTAATGAAGGAATTAAAGATTCATCAGGCTACAGGGAAGGAGGAAAAAGAATCATGACTGTCTAGTGGTTAAGGCAACATGCCTGGCAGAGGAAGGATGTGAGCTGTAATTGCTTGAAGAGCATCAGTGCTCAGAAGATAAGGGATGAGAGTTTCTCTCACCATATACTTTTCATTTCTGGTTGGTTGCAACATCCATCTGTGATGTGTAGTTTGTCCCTACAGGTGAGGAGAAAACTAGATATTAATTTTTTGAATGCTTGGTGAAGTTTTCCTCATGTAACTGTTGTTGCTGGAGCAGAGCCTGTTTCTGCTTGAGCTTCCATGTGTTGGGCATCCTCCAAGGCGATCTCCTGGTTCAGTCCCTGCAGGGGGGTAAGAGAAGGGAGAGAGCTGTCCTGTCTTCAACACCTGCCAGCTCAGGCTGCACATCAGGCTGGATATTTGGCAGGACATGGATGCTAGATGAAGCAAACCCCCTAAAAAGTTTTGCTTGAGCATTTGCCTGTGTGATAAACTTTCAGCAGGGAGAAGAGTGTGACCCTCTGACCCCTTTTTATCAAGGGCACCAGTTTTGCAAGGGGATGGCATTTCACAGAGAAAGCGATGTCACCTTGCAGATCCCTTTCGTTACTAACATGCCTGTGAGCTGCTGGAACAGAGCAGCCCCACGTTGATCTGCAAGAAGCTGGCTAGAAACACTGGCTGCTCATCTCATTTTAATTTCACAAAATTACAGCAGGTAACTCCAATTTCACACCCTGCTTCCCTCACAGTGTCTCTTCTCGGTGAAGGTCACAGACTGCTCTGGATGCACAGATGGGATTTTTTCCCCCAGTCTTTCCATCAACAGCAAAAGCAAGATGGTTTCTGTGAAAAGTCTGTCTGTCCTGTGTTCATGTGTGTGACTGGGTTTTGCAAGATGTCCAATCTAGCTTTAAATTAGCTGGGTTAAATCTCCAAAATATTGCAGACAGTGGACTGTGCAGCTGAGATTACAAAACTATCTTGCCACCCTTGACATGCGTTCAGGTGCTGACTTGTGCTGAGCTCCTGTGAGCTCCATGGCCGTCACTGCCAGAACTTGTCCTAAAGGCCTAGTAGAGGTTTGTAGTTGGATTCCCTTGGTTGTGCCAAAATCAGAGGCCCATTATATGTACAAAGTCCACCTCTACATTGCACAAATTCCCTGAAGTTACCCTGCCATGATTTTTCTCTTGTTTTCTTTTTCCTTGCTAACCCACCATCTGGCAGTAATGTTTTATCACTACTAGAAGCAAGAAGGTGGTCACAGCTTGAAGTATCTTACCTTAGGATGGGACAAACAACTGTCTAGACCTAATGGACTTTATTGATCAGGGATATGAGTCAATAGCCTGGACATGGGTATCTACCACCCTTTTAGGTTCTGTGGGGCCTCCCACCTAATTGCTGCTTCAGCTGCTCCTCAGCAATGGCAATAGGCCAAGGTGCATTTTAACTACAGTCATATTAATTATTAAAATTTAGCTATGTACCACAACAGTTTTCTTAAAATACATTCACTGATAGATAGAATTCCCTGCCTAGCTCTCAAGGTCCCTAGCAGGAAGACAAGCCAATAAATTCTGAGGCAATAATTGAAAACAACCACCATAACAGCCAATTCAATTATATTCGCTCTAAGGATGAAAGATTCAATTCATTGGATCAGTGGGTGAATTTTTCCAAGTACTTTTTGTGGTTTCAAGGTGCACATAGAGAACAATATTTGCTGCTAATAATTTACAAACAAACCAGAGTGGGCAGATGAGCAGTCAGAGCTGTCCCTAACATTTATTTGCCACAGGTGGCAGAATGTTCAGCTCAGTAAAGGAAAAAGGGATCTTCTCAGCAAACCTTTAACATCGGCATAGCTCCTTTCAGGTGGTAAACACATCCTCAGTGTGATGAGGGAGGGAATAGTGAATTTAGAGGAAAGCAGCAGCATCAACTATAAGTGAGAGTTATTTGATGTAACAGAGGCTAAAGTGAGGTAATTACTATCATTGCTGTGAACACGAGAATGCTTTTCCCCATAAAAGCAATACTTGTAAATTTACTCTCTGTGAGTGCGGAATTTACAGTCTCAAAGAAGGAATCTCCAGGAAAATTACAAAGGGATGTGGAATAAGACTTGAACTTAGAGAGCACAGATGAGATGCTTTCAAACATCTACAAGAGGAGGTGGTTATCATCTTCGAATTATTCACAGTAACGTCATCTATGGGTAAGATCAAGCATCTTTCTAATAAAAAAAAATCACAATGGGAATGTACTCTGAAGAGATTTCTATTAAGTGCTCATTTTAAAAATATTTTAATAATATGATGGGGAGAGAAGGGGTGTGTGTGAAGTATTTGGACCATGAAGAGAAACTGAGGAAACTGGGCTTGATAAGCCTGAAGGGAAGAAGAAATGTGGGGGAATCTGACAGCAGCTGAGTCGATGAGAAGACACAATCAGACCCATCACAGTAGTGTAGGGTGGGCAGAAATGAGAAAACAGACACAAACTGCAACAAGAGAGATTCAGACCGGATATAAAGGTTTTTCACTGAGTGTACAATCATGTAGAGGTGCAGGAGCTTTTGCAATTTCCACCCTTCAAGGTGACTAAATGAAGACCTAAGGAACTTGGTCTGACCTCAGAGCTGACCCCACTTGGAGCAGGATGTTGAATTAGACACCTTTGAGGTCCTCTCTGTCATAAATTACTTCACAGTCCATGATTATTTGTCAAAAACAAAATTTATGTTGTTTGTGTTGGTTCCTCCTCCAGGCAGATTGCCTACCAATTTTCCAGAACATGCTCCCAAATTTGAAAAATGGCTGGTGAAGCTAATGTGAAAATAAAAAGCACAGAGAGTGTGAAACATGACAGACAAAGGACATCCTCAGGGTCAGGAGGAAACATTTTGATATGACAAAAACATTTGCACCCAACCTAAGAGAATAATAGTGTTCTTTCAGTGATTAAAAATTAATATAAACATAACACTATTGATTTTTTTTGCTGTGTTTCATAATAATAGATTTTTTAAACATATAAGACACGAAAAGAGAAAAAAGAATTAAAAGGAGTCAAAACCCCAAACTGTATAATTTCTAAGTAATATTAATACTAAGTAATATTACTAAGTAACATCTTTTTTATTTTTGCAATAAATTTTGGAAATATGTTCTCATACTGAACTAAAACATTTGCTGACATTTTCTGCAAGTAGGTGATTTAGCATTTTAAACACATCTAAGTACATATGGAAGCAAAAAATTTTTCTTAGTTGAATGATGTGTTCAGAAACCACGTTTGACTCAAATTGTTGAATCGCTCTACGAGTTGCCAGCTACATATTACTAACTGCTTCTTTACCAAAAGAATTCATCACTCTGTATGTACATCAAACAAACAAACAAAAATTGATATAGGACTTCCATTCTCTTTGACATTGTGACTAAAAACAAAATAAAACGCCCAATGAAATATTGAAGAATATTTATTTTGTTTAAAATAATCCTTAAATCAAGTATATTTTCAGATCTTTCAGGAAAAGTTTCCTTTTGGTCTATATCCAGCTTTTGAAATTATTTTTAATGCCTCATTGAATAATACTTGCTGTAATTAAAAAAAACACACTTTAAATCTCTGGAACAATTGAATACACTGGGCAAGGAAATGTTCTTATACTTCTTTCAGAAGTCAGTTGACTATTTTCAGTTTAATGGAATCATAATTCCCTTGTTTTATGAGAAAGCATTGGGTTCCAAACATCTGATTAAATATTTTTTTTAGATAAATTTTAATGATATTGTATATCTTTGGGAAAATTAATTAAATTTCCACCTCTCAATCTACATTTTCTTGCTTATACTCTTGTTGTTGAAGGCATTTTTAATTTTTAATTCCAATCAGGAATGGTTCTGGATATCTGAGGCTCTTGCAGGTATCTCAATCTACCTGATTTGAACTCAATGATTGCATTCATTCACAACTGATGAAAACAGGTCACTTTAACCATAAAATTATTCCAAACCTTCTGTTTTAAAAGTGAGATTAGTAACTTGTGCATTCTGTACTAAGTGAAGAATGAAAGACAATCCTGCCTGGAAAAGAGAAAAATTTGAATTCTTCCTACAACCACCTCAAAGACAGTTGACATTTCACAATAATTAATAGGGAGCGACTCTTCATGGCAAAGATAATTACCTTGTGAAAAAACAATGTGAATATTTCTGCCAATAACAACAGAAGGAAAGGCAAAGAATTCCACAACAGGAGTCCTTACAATATCCTCCAGTGGAAAAATTAAAATCAGGTGGACAGTGAAAAAAAAGATATCTGTTTCCCTTTTATCTTGATCACGTAGACGGGGTTGACTACACTTAGCTTTTTCTCATGGAACACCTAGAAGATCCATAATGTGGTGAAGATGCATCCTAAAGCAGTTTTTCAGTGCAACATCGACACATTTTCATTTCTTAGGAACTGAATCTGTGGCATAAAATCAAAAATTACGAAAGTGGAGCCAGTTGCAGATTTAGCAGGTTTTTATACTCAAGCTTCTAATCATTGTGATACAGTTTCTTGTAGCCTTGGATAAGGCATTTATTTTTCTATTTGGAGACATTCTGAACTGGCTTAACATCACTGAATAAAATATTTCTCTTCACTCATGCTAAACTGATAAAGAGTCAGATATCTGATGGTATCTTGCAGAAAATAATTCATTAATCTAGGGGAAATGATCATTGATTAGGTAAATTTCACAAAAAAAAACCCCTAAACTTCACCTTTTTTTGTTTATTTGTTTTTCCTGAAGGACACCTAGGACACCCTGGAGGAGGATTCAGCTGCTCTCTGAAAACACAGAGCAAGACCGAACAACTGTTAAGGGAGAGGCATCAAGCAGAAACAGTGCACATAGCTGACAGTGTGGTTAGGGTATAATTAATCATGCTTAATTATTTTGATGGAAAAAAGAGCAGAAATTAGTTTTTGAGACTGGTACGGGACTGTTAATAGCTGCAAATAACCAATATCTTGATTTTACATCCCTACAAAGCTCATGCAGGCATCGGTATTATACATACTGTGCATTATTGTAATAAAAGGAAAAAAAAATTTTAAAAAACAAATCTGGAAACTAAACCAAAAGTATTAGTTATGTTTATAGCTTGGAAATCAGAGCACCCAGTTCCAGGCTGCTCTTCACCTTTGTTATTTGTTGACTTTGGACAAGAAAGCTCAATGCAAACATTTCCACTGGATATCTACTTCAGGAGCACAGCTGTTCTAAGCAACATCTTCAGGGAAAAGCAAGGGTAAGCATGTCAATATTACCACTTTTCATTGGGATCCAGGAATCAAAACTCTGACTTTCATGAACCTCTGCTGATAACAATGTGAGAAACTGCAGGACCTGATCAGTTCTCTGCTCTCCGCACAAGGTAGATCGATTTTACCTGAATGCTAAATTTCTGGGAATTTTCAGGCTTAGGAGCCCCATTCAAATGTATTTTTCACAAAAAAATAATTCACCTTTATACCTGTTGGTTACATAGTCCTTGGTGTCACAAAACTGTGCACTTTGTGTGTGACATGAAGATGGATCGTGTGCTGGATCAACCAAGAAAAGATCAGTCTGCAGGTCAGATCACAGGAAAGGAACTGTGGTGGGCCTTCATTCTACATTTTACTGGTGTCTTGTGGATTCTTAATCTAGGAATGGATTAAATGGAAAATAAACTCTTATGCCAACATTCAAGCAATTAGACTTCATCAGAAACATTCCTAGGCATCAGGAAACAATTTAAAAGAATTTTCACAGCCTGTTCAGCAAACTGCTTTCCCCTTCAATACAGGATGGGTGCACTCAACCTGACTGAGTGAACTCTGGGCATTTCCTGTATGCCAAACTCCTCATGGGAATTATTCCTGAAAAAGGTCAGTTTAAAGAGATTGAATTAATTCCAGGGAAGATCTTGACAATGCCAGGGAAGAGTGTTACCAGGTGTATTTGAATTTGCTGCAATGGATTGGGGATCACAATCACCAGAGAGTGACTGTAAGACAGATCTCCTGTGAGGTTCTGTTTGCTTTCTCTCTCTGGACTGAAAACTCTCCAAGGCGGGATGGGTGAAAACATTTCCTCAGCTGAACGTTTATTTAGAGATTACTGTTATTGGTCTCTAATCTCAGCTGAGTCTCAGCGTCTGCAACTGAATATGTTGCCAGTCACATAAAGCTACATATGGAACACTCAGGACAGTGATGGTTTCATAATACACTGAACTCGGTGCATACTCAGCATATTTTCCATTTGTGTGATTGAAAGTTACATTCAGAAACATATTATTATTTTATTTTATTTTATTTTATTTTATTTTATTTTATTTTATTTTATTTTATTTTATTTTATTTTATTTTATTTTATATTTGCCTTAAGAGATTTGCTACATTTTTACTGAAGTACAAGTCGTTTGTTAGATGACTAATATATTTTTTTTTATGTCTGAAACAAGTTTAAGCCTTGAAAATGGGTTTTTTTCATATACATATATTATCCTTTTGTCTACAGTCAGTTCTTAGGGGACTGACATTTTTAAATTCAGCATGAAACGGCCTGGCTTCTTAATACTGGCATAAAGACTTCTTTTACATAAAAATGAGGACTTAAATTCTGCTGTCAGATATGCTGATGGAAGTCTGTTGACATCAGTGGGATGGCACCAGAAGGATCTGGCACTACTTCTGTTCCCTGAATTCGACAGCCCCTAGGAGTGTGCAGCTCTTTTTAAGATGAGGGTGGCTCTCTCTGTCATAGTCAATAATTCAGATGATTTGAACTTAAATGAACAGCATGTAGGGAATTTACTGTAGATGCTTAGACTACTGGAAAGAACCCTCTGGCACAAAAGTTTCTTTTGCTGTACATTTTCTCAGCAGTCTGTAGTCCGGAGGAGATTTTTTGTTGGTGTTTCTCTTTGCCAACTACTCATGGACCCAAAGGTTCTTTATTGTGTCAACACAGTAAATGATTTTTTGCTGCCTCTGTATTCCTATTTCATGACTGTGAAAACTTCCAGTCCAGACAAAAAGCTGGAAAAAGAACTAAACAGTTCTGGGTTTTTTTTTGGCACTGGAAACACCGTAAACAGTGTTTCCCCCATTTTACAATAAGCAATACAAATAAAAATGTTCACAGTGATGTTGTATATACATTTACAAAGGGTTGTGTGGACTGATAGTTGCAACCTTTCCTTAACTGTGGCCCTTCAATGTGTCTTCTGTTTGAGCTCATTTATGTCAGTCTCCAATAATTTTGCACAGGTACTGTAACATTTCTGCCTTTCCAGACTTGGTTGACCCTATGACATGAAAAGCAGAGATACAGAGATGGAAATTTAGAAGCTGTAGTGCTGTGTTGGACCATAGCAGTAGGGAAACCCTTGAGAATTGGAAATAATATTTAAAATTTATCTTCTTCCAGCTACTTCTTTCAGTCCAAGGCAAGCAATCCAATTTCCAGCCCGACAAAGGACGTGCTGGGAGTTTCAACACAGAAAATGGGGACCAATTACTCAGGCAGCCTCTTATTACCCAATTTGTGGCAGTGTGGAAAAGCCCCATTTGCCAGTCAGACCCCTGCTGTGCTTGGACTACCTTCCTTATGAATAACAAACTAAAGACTGGGACAAGTGAACTGTTAACCCAATGGCATGTGGAATAGCTGCCCCCAGAATTATCAAGGGATGGTCCACCCACCAAGCCAGCACATTTTAGGAGACTGCAATTCCTACTGTAAGGAATTGTCTTTATAACTGCACCCTAAGAACTTGGCTGCCTGTGTTTCAGGTTGATAACCAAATGCCATTCAAAACCTAACAGCTTTAGCCTAATGCTGTGTCTAAATTTAACATATAGATAGGCTGAGAAACCCTTTGCCCCAAAGTACTGGGGCTGGTAATTGTTTACATAAATTACAAAAAAAAAACCCCACTAATAGGAAAAATTAATGGAAGAAAAATCCATCAGAGGATGCCTTTGAAACATAGACCACCGGAAAACAAAATGTTTTGAGGAAGTATCTCTGCACATTTACTTTGCTCTTACACCTGCCTTCAGGTGTCTGCTGCCGGCCATTTTGTAAGATTGTGTTAAATAGACTGATGCAATATCAAAGAATTACACAGAGTCATTTAGGTTGTGAAAGACCTCCAAGATCATCGAGTTCAAACTCTGACTGAACACCACCTTGTCAGATAGACCATAACGCTGTCATGTTCAGTGATCTCTTGAACACCTCCTGGGCAGTCTGTTCCAATGCTTGACGACCCTTTCCATGAAGAAATTCCTCCTGATGTCCAGCCTGACCCTCCTCTGCTGGAAGAATACAGAAGGTGTCATAGTCTCACCCAAAAACTGAACTGGGGCTCTGAACTGGACCCCCTGAAATGCCTGGAAGCAGCTTTACGCAGCACTAATATTTGACCAAAGAAGCTCTGTGTATTCCTGATGCCAAAGGGATCAGTCAGACACCAGAGCAGTGTCCCAGCAGCACTCTGCACCCAAGGGAAAGGGGAGGTCTCTCTGCACGATGCTCCCCAGTGCTCCTGGATGTGTATGTAGCTCACAAACTCCCTGGTATGAGGACCTGCCTCTCACAGCTTCTAGATGACAAGGGACTTTCAAATGAGTGAAACAGAGCAAAGACAAAAGACTGTATGCATGTCCTTAGAAACAGGCCTAAATGAGAGAAAACCAACCCTACAGATTCTTTCATGACACTGTTTTCACTCACATCCCCCTAGTTTTTATAACCCATGATCTAATCTGTACAAGGCTCAGGATTATATTTGTTCTGGGTACTTCATTTAGTTATGCCATAGCGAACTACAATATTTCCATCTGCTTGGAAATTAAATAGGCAGAATAAGCTTGTGTGCACTGTGCACTACCCCTGCACTTTTCTAATCTTTTCATCTTAAATCTCCAAAATAGACTTTTTTCTTTCCTTGTAAAGAAAGAGCCACCATATCTGTTACTGTTATGGATGACTTCTCTTTAAAAACAAATTGAGTCCAAGGGTTCAAGCTCGAAAATCGTATTTTGGCTGAATGGGAGAGTCTCATTCTTTAGTGGCAGAACATTAAGACAGCAATCGTCCAGGGGATGTATCTGTAAAAGACATATTGATTTTTAATAAATATAATGTACCAGTAAGTTTGCAATAGCAAAGACACACACAACACAGTGCAGGACTTCTGGCCTTTCTAAATACATTCATATATATCTACTGATATATATATAAATGTTTATAAACCAATAAGAGAACTTTGCATAAAGCAGAAATGGCATGACAAATATGTATACCCAGACAAATATATATATAAAAATATACACAGAAAAGAAAGGTCCTCTTGCCTTTTATTTTTTTTAATACCTGTTCTTTAAAACTACTTTCAAACACCATGTTTTGTTTTCTTTCTTTCGGAGAGGGAGATGTTTTCAGGAGTATTTATATATCAGATATTTCAGCAGGTAGTACAATAAAAGAAGAGTAAGGATAGTGTTGCAAAATTCTTAACAACTCTTTACAACTTTTTCTATGCCGTGCCTTTACCTTGCAGAATCCAGGGTCACAGAATAAATCAACAATCTGAATGTAGACTAATCATCCCCTAAACATCAGAAGAAGGGTTATGTATTTGTTTCATTAGCAAGTCCATGTCCATAAATCCCCAAAAAGGGATTCTGAGATCAAAATAAATTTTTAAGGACTGTACAGAGCACAGATCTGTATGTTAGGGAAGATTAGAAGCAATTCACATCATAAAAGCTTACATTACTCAGAATGACACTTCAACTTAGAATAATATTTTAATGCAGATCTTGGTGCTGCTGAATGGGTGAAAGTGATTATATTAGTCTTGAAAATCAAAAGGGATGGTTGGATGCAGGAAAAGATGTTGCCGGTTTGGGTTTGTTTTCAACTTCAGACATTATTGCTTGGGGAAAGGAAAATGCAGAGAGGGTAGTGAGGAGTTGCACACCACTGGAGGAGCCACTAGACAGCAGTAAGGGATCACTAACATGTAACTGCTTCTGCAAATGTCTTGGGTTGAATGAACTGAATCTTTCCAGGCCCAGGAACTAAAGCATCCTGATCTTTTCCCTAGTTGGATACCGTATCCTGTGGATATTTTCCAGGAACAGACCAGGGTTAGCTAAAAGCTCTTATTTGGACCTGTGGTCCAAATGTTTTTTAGAAATAAAAGTAATAAACATTAGGAAGAAATGTGTCATGCTCAGCTATCATCTGACATGGAGGTCGTCAGCCTTCATGAGCCAATGAAAGTGAAATGGAGAAGGGAGGGAAGAGAAAGGGCTTTTCTCTGAGTGTGCTTGATGTTTTCAGTTTTGCTATGGAGCAAAAGGAATAATATTAAAGTTCATGCAATTGTATGCTCAGAGAAAGGAATTAGATCCAGTGTAAATGAAGTTATATAAAAACTGAATGTAGGAGGAATTAGATGTGTGTGTCACTCACTTGCTTTAAAACGACCCATTCCCAAATCATTGGGAATTAGGTGCAATTATTGGACACAACTTAATGTTTCTCACCCCACAAGACAGAACAGATAGTCTGATAAAACAGTAACACAATTAAGGCTTCACGTAAATATTTGGTCAAGATTCAAAAGCCTCTGGTCCAGAATGTCAGAGAAGGTATTTGGAAAGCCAGAGGTTTCCAGTGCAGTCAAAGAGGTGGGCAGAAGATCAATTACTCTTTAGATAAGTGAGATGGTAGAAGATGAAAGATTCTATGAATATTGAAAAAAAATAAAATATATTGGAGTATAAAATTAGTTTTACTTTCAAATTGTCATACCCAAGTACTCAGGTGAGGTGTTTCTCCACTCTGCTCTGTAAATTGCTTTTAATATAAGCAGAAAAAAATCTACTGATGCTGGTAATAAGTTAGTAAGCCTAGCTGGACTTTTACTAACTCCACGTGGAGCCATTTTAAGCCTATTTACTTTTATTACAGAGCTCCTTCACAAACTGAAGTCTCCCAATAAATAACTGCTAGCACTCTGTTTCAGGAAAATTTTCAGTCATCTATAACCTACTGAATGAAAGAACAATTACAAATCAGTCTGCATAAGTGCCTTCACCCAACTGTACTAAGGAATAAAAGACAATGGGTCTCTGTCTTTCACCAATCTGTCAAGAGAAAAAGGTCACAGAACCACTGAGGTTGGAAAAGACTTTTAAGATCGTTCAGTCCAATGGATAACTCAAGCACTGCCAAGGCCACAATAAATTCTGTCCCCAGGCGCCACATCCACACGCCTTTTAAACACCTCTTGTGATTGGCCACCAACTGGATGTGACTCCATTCAGTAGAACTCCCTGGGCCAGGCCATCTAGCGAGTTTTTCACCTTTACAAGCCATGAGCAGCCAGTTTCTCCAGGAGAAAACACTTTTCTGAGTTATTTTTTACTTCAACATGTGATGATCCTAAGGTATATACTTCGATTACTTCACACAGCAAGCCATTATTATGTCCCATAGGATGTCACAGTGATTCAGCACAGCTAATAATGACAATATGTCTGCAATAAATAAGGTAAAGGTGGCATATCATTTGCTAAGAGATTAGTATTCATGTCGCAAACTGCATTCTAAATGGAAAATAGTGTCATTTAAGATTAAGTACCTTTTTGTTTGGTATCATAACAGATGTTTCTAAAACCCATTAAAAAGAATCAGAGTGTTGTTTTGGTCTAATAGGAAAAAAAAGAAAAAAACAATCAGTACCGTATCTCTACAAATTACCCTTAGAAACTTTAATGAAAGTACCTTAAATCAACTTTCATATGACTCCAACTACTCTTGTTTTGAATTATTTTTTTGTAACTCATAATTTCCATCTACAGATTATTTGGATTATCAGTGGAACTGGTAACAGGTTTCCTTGACTGCTCTTCCAAAGTGAGAATATTATTTTTATGTGGATTCTTGTGTTTAAGGAGCTGCCCCTCCCATAACACCCTTTTGAGCTGTGTATCACTGTTCTCACTGCTGAGCTCCAGGAAAGCCCCCAAAAGGGCACGGTCAGTGGTTTTACATATGAAGGACAATGTTAAAAATTTCAAGCAAACTTTCTTGAAGCAGTTAATTTTCAGACCAGTCCCTTGTTTATTTAAGAGTGTGCACTAAGGATCTAGATCTGCAGAGATGCTGGGTACCCACACGTCTCTTTCAGTGCCTTGGTCTTTCATTTTGACATTGCTGAGATCATAAATGTCCTGGAAAGTCCGTGATAACCAGGAAGCCCAAAAAGCTTCATGTTGATGATGACAATCTACTCTCACTGCATGACTGTGACCTCACTGCAAGCTGAAGGTGTGCAGGGCCTCCACCTTGAATTCCTTGGCAAAAATAATCTCAGTTCAGTTCTGTTCTATATATCCCCTGCACTGCACAGCCCATGGGCTTCTGCACAGCTGACTTATCTAAACGTGTGAGGAGAAGGGTTTTACAATGATTTGTACCTCACAAGCACATTGGCCACATGGACCTCCTGCCCCTCACGGTTGTATTTACCAGATTTTTGTAAGTACAACTCTCTATGTTTATTTGTCTTAATGAAAGCATGGCTTTACCATCCCCTTATCGATATTTTTACAATCTTTAGCCATCCTTAATGTCCTGCTAAATCTTCTTGAGGCTTATGATAAGTTATTTGACAAATAAGGAGTGGATAAACGTTGGCTCAGTGTTCTAGGACTGTGATTTGGAAGACTTATTCACTGAAAAACAACTTTCTGGTTTGATGGCTTTAAAAGCTTTTGAAGCTGTAGCTCTCAGAAGGAAGAAAAGCTTGAACTGTTTGATGTCAATACACAGACAAGTGGTTTGGGAAACTAAGAAGAAAAAAAAGCATTAAGATGCCACATTCTGCTTTTTGTGAATTATTAGAGAAAATTTTTTAGAAGCAAGCATTGGTTGGAATGGGAATTTGGCTAAAAAGCACTCAATTTTTCACATCATCCTTCCAGAACTTTGGTATTCAAAACAACAGCAACAAAGAGTGAAAAGAAAATAAGTGGTGGTGCTCTAATAAAGAGAAATAGGGATATATGGAAAAGACTTAATCCTTGAAATTGCTGAGCAGTCTGGCTATATTCCACTTAAATTTCCATTAAATCCTTGCACTCTGAATTAAAAGATTTAGCACAGAGGAGCCAAAGTATGTAGAACACTTTGGGCATAAAAGGATCAAATAACAAGAAATAGCAGGAACAGACAAATCCTGTAACAGAAAACCATGCTTTGACTATAGTCTTCTGAACTCCATTCAGAAATAATTTAAGACTCATTTAAAGTCTCATTAATGCTTAGTCCAACTCTCAGAGCTTTTCTGAACTGTGTCCCGCAGTCTGAGGATCTAGTAGGAGCAGGGATGTATTGTGTTTTCCATCTGGAAAAAAGGAACTACCTCACTTTAGCTAAAGATTCTCTTTAGAACACCACTCACTTAGAAATCTCCTTTTGATACCACAAAATTGTACCTCTGTGTATTTATTTTTTAAGATTTTAAAGGATTAAGTTTAAAAAAAAATTATTTATGCTACACTTGGAAAAATAGGGAAAGAAAAAGAAAAGGAAAAAAATATTTATTTGTAATCATACCTATTACAGGAATTTAAAACTTTTTTCCCGAATCCCAAATGAACTCTGCCAGACTTTTGAACTTTCAAACGCCAGATGACAAAATCACAAACCTTCCGCACTTTGGAGCTTTGGAAATCCTTTCCAAACCCATTTTGAGCCAGCTGTCTCTCACCTGAACGTGTCACACTCCGCCTGCTGCTCAGATTGATGCCAAATGACGTGCAGTTACAATGTGTTTAACCCCTAATCTACCATCAGCTCTGAGCTCTGCACAAGGAGAAGTTTAAGGCTTTCACACCAGGGGAGAATCACTGAAACGCAGATGACCAAAACTCCTACCCATTTAACCAATGCTTTGACACCCATGCCCATTTCCCCTTGTTCTGCACTTCAGTGGCAGCACAAAAAAAGGGCTTTGTCCTAAGAGGAGACTGGGATCACCTCCTCCCCTTTGGTGGCTTGTGGGTGTCAGTTGCGTGCTCAAAACTCTCACCCAAAGCACAGGACAAAATCTGGGTGCATTGTGAGCCTTCAGAAATGTGCTGGGTGAAAAGCTGCATAAACAAGCTGGGAGTAAAAATGTGGAGGAGAGAAAAGACTCACTGCTGGACTGAATGGACTAAACAAGGACACACTCCCCATGGAATACCTTGATATTTTTCTATTCCAGAAGAAACTGCCACAGATTTTTTTTTTCTTTTAGGATGTTTCCCCTTTCTAAAATAGTTATTTGGTTTAGTTATGGTGCAAAGTTAGAAATTTCTCATGATGAACTGGCATTACAGATGTAGCTCCAATTACTTTAGTACCAGAGTCTTCCAGCAACAGCAGATCTGCAGAGCTGTGGGTGTTCATATTTTGCAAAGTTTCCCCAGAAGGCTCAGCCTTTTCCTCCTGCAGTGAAATTAATCTAATCATCCTTTTTAGAGTCTTGTTTGCTTTTCTTTGGTTTTAATTGGCTCTTATTTGTGTTTGAAGGAGTGAAAAATACTTGGGAAAAAGAAAAAAAGCAGTCACAATTTGCCAGGCTTAATTCTAAATCTATCTAGAATAAACATGTGAATTTCAAGGAAAACCTTTCATATTGCTGGTTATTCTTGTTTTTTTTTAAAGACCAAGGCAATAAAAGTCATCAAAGGCTTATGGGGTAGACCTTCACATTCATTTGCTAAGAAGAGAACAGAATACACGTGCATGGCATTGCTCTGATACCTGGGATGACTTCACAGGGAAATATTAAAGGATGGAAAACAAATGTTATTTTAACTGTCAAATTGATCTTCTCAATAGCTGTAATTAATCACAGTTACTGCTATAAAGTCACTGAGAGTTCTCTCTTAAGCAGGTTATATGATAATGAAATAAAGTTATTTTCTCTCATATTCCTTTCATAAATCATCAGCAAATATACATGTGTATGAGCTGTCTTCCAGCTGAGCTTTTCAGGAGTTAATAAGCCATTTAAAACTGTACAGTGCTGGCAAAGCAAAAACAAAAATGAAGTTTTAACGCCACAAGGTCATTTTCTCTTTGAGAAATTTAGTCTTTGCTTAAGGATGGTTCAGAGTCATTTGCACAGACTAAGGTTTCACCACCAAATATCCTCTTGGATAAAAGTAGAATGAAAGAATTCATCTCTCCACTGAATTTGTATTCTTTGCATTGGTTGCAGCAATAGATGTTACATGATACTACAAAAACTGTAGGCAGAGGGCAGTATGACACATTAATAAAGGAGATTTTTGTGAATTGGTTGCTGGTAGAAATCCACTGTCTTGCCAAAGTTTTTAGTTCATGTGAAGTAGCTTGGATGTGGCAAAACAGTTCCAAGCAATTACTCCCATAGTTCTAAAACATGAAGTGTTTCAACTTCTATCTGTCCCAAAATGCAGTTCAGAAACATTTTACTGTATCTTGCAATGTGAACAAATGTTAGAATCATTAGAGCTGCTCATTTTGTTTTGAGTAATAAGGCCCAAATTCATCACAGTTAACTACAAATTAAGGTTATACCCAAAAATATTCATCTATCAACCTGAATGCATTTGCATCTCACTCACACTATCAGAATGACATCAAGAAATCTCTAAGAGTTGAGATGAAGGGAATCTTTATATTGCTTCAGATTATGAAAAAAAAAAGTTTATAGAGATTCAGGAAATACTGAAGTTATTTTTGCTCTTCCCTTTCTGTCCCTGGCAGGTAACTGAGCACTGGCTGCCTGAAACAATGACTGTATTTCTTTAGGCACTGTCAGGTGTACGTTTCTGGACCCTTATTTTTATGGATACTCACAGGCTTGATGTTGCAAAGTGCTCTCCTTTTTTTTCCCTTTAGAATCGGCAAATATGCTTTTTACACTGATTTATCTCCCATTTACAGAAAATTAACTGCTGGGAAAAGAAGCAGATGTAGCATTAAATAATAGACTGGACATAGCACTGAAAGGTACCTTTTTCAACCCTAAAAGTGCTGCACAACCACAGTTGATTGCTGCAATCACTAGGGAGGAGTCTTAGATATCGGTTTCTGAAGTTTTATTTGAAGGGTAGACTAAAGGGAATATCCTGTTTTCCTTAGAGCAAATATGTATTAATCTCTGAGCAACAGTGCATCATCTTTTAATAATTCATTGCTTGATTTCAGTAGTGATAGCAACCAAGGAATTTGCCAGATCTTGTTTTTCCTTTGAAAATTCTTTGTATCTATTTTTCTACACACACATAGAAATCATAGGCTGCCTCTTGCTGACAGTGCAGTGCTACCTTTCCATTTTAAAAGACGAAGGTCATTGCTACATGTTTGTTACGTTCAGGTTGAATTTCTGTGCTGTGTTCTGCTCTCTAAATTCCTGCTGTCAAGAGAAGAGGACAGGGTTCTCTTTTTGTGTTTGTGCGTGCTGAAAATCACTACTTTGTATATCTAGAATCACTCTTGCTGTGGAAGGTGACAAGATACAGAACTATTTTTCTCCTCAAATCTGACAAGGCAAGCATTTCATAGATTTACAAGTACAAAAGTTTTTCTATCAGAAAAAGCAACCCGTAAAAACCCTATATAATAGAAGGAGTGAAGGAAACAGTATTGCAAAGCTAGAAGTACCCAAAAATTGTAATAAAAAATGCTTTTGACAGACTACAAAAAATGCTGTTGACACATCGCAGAGTGATTTGTGTCATAAACAGTAAAGCTGATCAATGGCAGGTAGAGAATGTGTAGGTGCCAGAACCAAATTATTCTTTTAAGCAAAATTAGTCTCACATTTGTAGAATGTAAAACTCTGTGCTGACACTTACAGGCATAACTGTAGTGGCCAGCTAAATTAATATCTAAATCCACCTCTTCCCATTTGGAAGCTGGAACAGCATGTGCTGCATGCCATGAAACACAGAAGAGCCTGCACAAGTTTGTTATCCAGATTGGATTTACAATTCCAATTATCTCCATCTTCTTCCATCTATCTCCATTCTGCAGTTGCAAAATGTGAGTCTCCATGAAATCCATAAAAACAAATTCAATATGTGGCTGTGGAGCTGGTGCCTGGAGAGTGAAGAACGATCAGGGCTTTTCTATGGAGAGGAAAAGGACAATCACATTCCTGCTTTGATGCCTTCAACATGCAGCCTGTTTCTCAGGAAAGAAAGAACAGCTGGAATCACCACAGCTCCAATTTTAAGCGTTTTTCAGCAGCATGTAGGGCTAATGAGGGAACTGTGGAGAGCAAGCAGCACTTCTCCAAAGGAAAGAGATTATGGTTTACACTACCCCTTCCCTTCATAATTTCTATGAGGTCTTTGGTTAGTGTTAAATAATGAGCTTTCACAGTACTTATTATTTTTTAATTATTATTATTATTTTTTGCATGCACTTTTAAGTGGATGAGTCACTTTTCCAGGTCAATCAGCTCATTGGTCTGTCTAGGGTTCTGAAATCACAGCCAGAGCACAGTCTACCACTAATGCAGGTAGGATTGGACTGGAATTATGTGTGGGATTGATTCATTGGACAGTTATATAAAAGGCGACCTGGTTGAAATAATTAATTTTCGCTTCCTGAAAAAGCTGTCCTTCATTTAAATATCTGCAGCCTTTCAAGATTTTCAGTGTCTGCAATGGGAGTCTCCTTGGGTGATACCTGGGTCTTAACTCCCAGGTTAGTCAAGGAAGGATGTGTCTCTGTGTTCTTTTTTTTTCCTCCACAAGCACTCAACCTCCAGATCTGAGTGCTCACCTTTCACTGATCCATGTGTATGTAGGAATATGCTGCTTTGGGTTTTTCCTTCAGCTGAACTTTACTCCATCTAGAGTTGAAGTTAAATCTTCGTTTAATTTTTTGTTTCTTTGGATTTTTTCGTTTTGGTGTGGTTTTTGTTGTTGGTTTTTTTGTTTGTTTTGTTTCTTGTTTTGTTTTTGTTTTGTTTTGTTTTTTAAACTTATTTTCTGGTATTTGACCCAGCTACGCAAGTTTTAATGATAACAATTCAAAGGCTTGATTCTCTGCTATCCCCGGGTAGTCATAAACTTTTAGGCAAAGTGTTACATTCTGCTCTGGAAGCATTTTGCATTTACTTTTCACTGAAGTGAATAGAAATTAAATGTCCCTATATTTGATGTTTACAAACTGTTGATTATAGATTAGAGGTATAAAGAAGGAAATCAGTCACCTAAGCAATGAAGCTCAGAGCACATCTAGTCACATGTGAAAACAAAGAAGCACATAAAGCTTGTAAGAGTAACAATTGTTGCTTATCTTCCCTGTGCAATTAGCTAAGAAAACATTTCCAGTCAGATAACATGAATAGATGAGGGGACAAGCCTATCATCCCATGTTTAATTGTCCATGGTATAATGCAATAAATCTATATTCCAAGGAAAGCTTTGGAATGAGATCACCGAGTGTATTTCAGAGTTCTGAAGTTATTATTGATTCAAGGATGTTTGTTCCTGAATTGTACATAAGCAAAGGGCAGTTCACACTGGAAAGTGCCTGTGTGTAATATAATAATCTGCAGAATGCCATCAATAACAGCCTCTATGGCTGCACTCCCAGGATTGAAAAGATGTGTCACACTTACAGTGAGACTATTTATTATGCAGACATACATTCTGCTTCCCTTTTTAGCTAGATGAAGGGGACCTTCCCTTCCTGTTAGACATTTGGTGATAGATGCTTCAGTGATTTCATTCATTATGTCTTGATGTCCCTGGAGTTTGTGTGAACCTGGCCTCACACAGAAACATCAGAGCAGGATTTGTCCTTTAAATATATAAAAGTCAACTGGGAGGGGTATTTCCTAAATCAGGCACCAATCTGGACTGACCAGGACCAACCTAGTGTCTTGCTGACCTCCTCTCCCAACCACATATCTCTGTTTTTGGCACTTAACAGTATATGCTGAGCATGTATGGTATAAATGACTTACAGTCATAGATCCAGGACTCAAAGTAATCACCATTATCCCTATAGATATTCAGAGTTCATGTTGCTTTTCCACTTTTGCTAAGCTTGTACGAGGTCTTCCCCACTCTCTTTCTCCTGATCCTCTTTCTCTGTCCCCTGGAAGCCTTTATCTTGTTTTAAGAAATACTCCCCAGTAATGATAGTGGATTTTCCCACTGCCCACCACATGTGAGATCAATCCCATCAACTCAGTCCACACAGGCAATCAAACAACTATCCCACGGCAATAACTTTTCATCACTGGTGACCCAAACTGCATTACCGATGGTTATTTTGTGATGTTTCAGGACTTATTACTGGCATCCTGAGATATTCAGCCTTGTTGAAACTGTTGTGTGCATGACTGTGAAGGTAATTTCTTTGTCACTGCAGTTATATATGTCACAATTCCTTTAAAGAAAAGGTTACCTCTGGAACTGGCCAGAAATTATCTTGGAATGACATGTGCTGGAGAAGGATATTTTCCATTTAAAGAGCTGACAACAGCTAAAAGTTTTGGGAAAATGTCACTTTAATCACAAGTATTATCAAAAAAACCTCAAAATATTTAATTGAGGCTGTATTGTATTGTGGCTGTGGTGGTTGAATGCTTTTGGCAGGTTGACCCTAGTACTTGAGTTTGATTTTTAATAGCACAGCTTATGTCACAAACTGACCTGGGAGCTCTTCATTTCACAAGACAGGGAATATCTCCCACATATCTAGTTCGGTGTGTAAAGAACTGCAAAATCTTCCCATGGAAATGAATTTTCAAGTTGAAACTAAGTGGGATTACAGAATAAAACCCACAAATGTAAACAAACCAACCAATATTAATTGTTCCCAAAAGGAAATTAATCAGAAACCACCTTGTTTAATTCCATTGCAGGTATGATTAACATAACATCTCATTTGGTCTCCCTGCATTGATATGCTTTTCTCAGCTGCCCAAGGATTCCATGTCCTATAACAAGTATTTGTTTAGCAAATCAAAAGTTGACTTTTTACTTATGCTTTTCTCAGCCAGAAAAACCTTCCAGTGACACCCCCCACCCTCTATCTTTTACATTTGTCTATTTTTAAGTGTCACATATAAATCTACATTGTGGAGGCAAACAGCACATCTGTAGATTTAAGGATGCTGCCTAAATAACTGTTTTGTGCTGAACATTTCGTGCTCTGACAAAAACATACAGTGTGTAATGCTAGATTTTATTTCATAATATGATGAAAGGAAGGCAAAAAACAGAGTGTACATGAATAAAATAAACCAACCACTAACTTGCAATTAATACAACTACTATAGTTTTGCAAGGAATTGAATACAACTAGTGTACATGAAAAGGTGTATAATTGTAGCAGTTGCTGCAAAATTATTTGGGCAGGATCAGTATTTCGGAAGAAAACTCCAGTATAGATGTGCAATGCAGAACTGCCACCAGCTAACTACAGAAATCCCAGTTGTGCTTCATTGATCTCAGATGTATTTGAAATGACAGGAATTGACTGCCTCCTGGGTTAACTAGCAAAGAACAAATTACATGCCAGCTCGTTTTAAACAAGAGAAAGGGCATCTTTACCTTAAAGAGGGAGATTAAAAGTTTCCAAATACAGTATAGACAACCTCCTGCTGCCTGAAGGCAGAGTGAATGTGTATTGTTAAATGTTTTATATGTCATACTGCTGTGCCAGCAAAGATTCCAGTAGTACCGGCTCTGGACAGGTTATGTAGAGCAACTCCAGGTTCATGATCATTTGTGTGAATGCAAGTCAGAGTTTGATGAACACAATCACCATTTTCTGAGCTTTTGTTTTGCAAGCCAGCTAGAGTGTGAGCATGCTTTGCTGGAATTTTCACTTTCTTGCCAAGGGATTTTAGATAAATGCTAAAGTTGACGTAATTCACAACAGTTTGTCAAACGCTCAACAAAGTTATCACTCGTAATATTGAAAAAAAAAATTATAGAGAATTTTTTTCTCTGATGTGATAAGTCTATTTGGAACTGGATCTTATTCTAGAGAAATCAGTCAACAGCTTGTGCATGAGTTGGATTTCTTATACAGGACTGGTAGGTGTAGTCCAGGGCATGCAGCACCTATCACCAAGGAAAACCAAGATGCCTCATTGCCAGCAATGTCAAAAAAGAGTCAGGAAAGGAGAAATAAATTCCTAACTTAGGTAGTTTAATCTTTGTTCCTAACATGGATAGTTTAATCTTCCCTAAGTCTCATTTTTCTGTAACCAGTCTCTAATCAGTTATGCAATGGAAATAATAATAGCGTATTTTTCTCTTAGAGCATACATATAGTGAGACAGAAAATACAGGTACATTATGTTGTTGCAGGACTCTAAATTTATCTTTCTGTTCTTAAAATATTTATTTTTTTAATTGGGAAAGTATTTACATTAATTTTTAATTGTCCACATTGTGCTCTTGAAAAACAGCTCTTTTTCAATTTTTTCTGATATTTTTCTTACTAAACCAAACCTGTCATGGCTGAAGAAAAAAAGCCCAGGGAAAAACTTATACTCAGAATATTTTCATTTATGTTACGAGAAAAAGAAAGTTTTTCAACTTTTTATCATTTAGAAATGCAGCAAAAGTATTAGGTTGGTTACAGACAATTATCTGGATGTATTAACTCATGAGGGTGCATTCCCAAATTTCATTATATGTGTTCTCTAAGCCTTTCACAAAACCTAGAGCTCTTTTATTCTAAAAGACGCAGAAGGCAGATTTTGATCCATGCTGAATTTCATCGGCTTCCTCAGTGGGACCTAGATTTATCAACTTGCTTGGGAACATACCTTTAAGTAGAATGATACAGTTTACATCTAAGAGAAAAATGATGGTTTGAGTTTTGGTTTGCTTTGTTTCTTTTCTTTTATCAAATATCATAAAAATTGTCCACAAATAGGTATCAACAGACACGAACTTAAGGAAGGTACTGAAATGCTGGAGGCTATCATGACAAGCTTAACTGCTGTGAAAGGACATAGATAACTTGGTAAAGAAATATTCTTTAATATGGAAGAGGGCACAGAAAAGTGACCTTTGAAGTTTAACAGGTAGGTAAAGGGGATATCCTCCAGGGCTGACTAGTGATGGAAGCTGACTTCTTGCTTAATGCTCGCTCTGAGTGAACAAGTAATTAAGTCAGCCAAGTAAAATCCCTATTTTTTGTGATAGTGTGTCCCCTGCATCAGGTCTGGGACTCAACACAAACACTCTGGGGTAGAATGAAGATGAGATCCTTTCTTCCTTTCTCTCCCTCTCTTCTGTCAAAGCACTTGTCAGATATTACACAAATTTCTGAATTACTTCTACCCTCTTACTAAGAGGCTTATTCTACTTATCTCTGCTCTCAGCAGTCCACAGAAATGTTGGAAAGGTGGAACTGCTCTTTCCAAACAGACTGCACTTGGGCAGCAAGTAAAATGGGAAGGAACTAAGACAGAAAAAGACCTGCAGGAGGACACTGTGGCATCATGGACCCATTTATTGACCCGGGTAGTGGTCAGGATTTAATTGACTACTGGATAAAGATTGTTATGGTTGGGTAAGCACATTGTACTACTCAAGAACAGGACAAAAAGACCTGACTGCAAAGTATGGATTCTTGGATCACAGGAAATACTACAGGAGTGAAAAATACAATGTCTAGTACTCCATCACATTTTTACATTTTAGTGAATCATTCTCCCAGGACATCTAAGCAGAACATTTGTGATTTTATCCTGTTAGCATTCAGCACATTTCAATGATTTTTGACTATAATCATTCAGTTCCCTTCCTAGACCTTTTTCTTTCAATGTCATGGCAATTTGTGACTATTTCTGATGCCTCAATTACACTATCAACACTTTCGTTGATAATTAATGTAGACAAATGTTTTAGGTTGTGTTCCTCCAATTATTAACATATTTATGGTAACTGTACAAGAGAAATTTGAACTTATCCTCCTGCAGTTCTTTTCAAAACATGTAGAGCAATCTTAAAATTTTTTTCTGTTATTTTTTTCACGCCGGATTCTAAGTTTTCCTTAATATATTAATCCTGTTGTGGTATGAGTCACCTGTTAAAAGAACAAATTAGCTAAATTTCAGTACAGAAGAGACAAAGCCAAAGTGAACACACACATATGCTCTTTCAAAGAAAACTACTGATTGATGTCTCCATGTGAAGAAGCTTAGAGGAGAGTTTCTGTCAGAGAAAAAAAAAATCAGGCCAACACCTGCACAAACACAAATGCGTTTGTTAATGACTTTCTACTCTTAATATTTCTATGTACTATCTAGAGATAACAAAATACGCTTGTGGTTAAAATATCTAATCAAAGAACAAATGTTACAACAATGATTTTCAGTGCTAAATCTTGACATTGGATTAATGCCACATCACTGAACCACCCTTCCTCAGTCCTTCTTTTGAAGAGCTGATCATCATTTCAAAGCCTACAGCATGTTAATTCAAAAGGGCTGTTGATGAGCATGTTTTGAATAAGCATTACAAATTGTTCACAAGGGATTAATTCCACAGAAAAATAGGGATCAATCAAACATCAATTTCCCTACACTACATTTTCCCCATAGATGGGGACAAACCAACCCACTAGAGATTACCATCACTGTCAGTGAATATGAACCTCTCCATTCCAGGTATTGATAGAGTTATTTATAGCAAGTTCTTCACCGAGAGGTTACATGGGGGAAATTAAAAGCATTCAATAGCCCTCAACTTCATGCTTTTAGCAGTGATAGTGAAAGTGTGCTGGAGTGCAGAATAATCATCAGGGGAAATGTGGTGTAGGAGGAAAATTTTAGTTCTTGAGTGCCTTTTGCTCTCATATATAGTCCTGCTTCAAAAACATGTATGTACATGGTTTTGGAGGTCATTTTGGCCCTAGGTCACCGAGGGTATGGACCCACCACATCAATCCCTTTAAAAGACCTGGAATTAACACAACAGTGTAAATACAAAGTCAATGCCCTATCCCTGGAGGTGTTCAAGGTCAGGCTGGGCAGGCCTTTGAGCAACTTGGTCTACTGGAATGTTCCCTGCCCATGGCAGGGGGTCTGGGACAAGATGATCTTAAGGTCCCTTCTAATCCCAACCATGGTTCAGAGTTATTAGGAGCATGTAATATGAACAGTTTATCTTTTTAGATTAACAAATCACTTCCACGGCCTATTGTATTAAGTAGGTCAGGCAGAAGGTTTTAGAGCTATTTACATATCTGGTTCTTCTAAAGAAAATAAATAATTAAACAGAAATACTAGTGATGTAAAATTATAAGTTGCACTGTCCAGTCAACTCATAGAAATGTGATGTATGTATGTAACACTTGGTCATGCAAAAAACAATCACAAGCCAGGACTGAACTTCACCATCTCCATGGTGAAAAATAGTCATCTTTAAGAGTGGTTGTCATGACTATTTCAAACTCCACAGACACAGTGAACAACCATGCCACAAATTCCCCATTGAAATCACAATAAAAGCATCAGTGAGCAAAGAGTAATTTTGAGGAACACCCAAAGCTGTCTTTTCATGGGCCTCAGGTGTTCCATGTGATCATGGGACATAATAAAGTGGATATTTTTACCTTGAGCTCCTTTGAAGATCCATTTTTAACGAGAAAGAAGTGGTAACATATGTGAATGACACAAAACGACGGTTCTTAATCTTGTCTGAGGGGGACTGAGTGTTCTTCAGACAGCAGTGACTGCTATGATTTGCTTCAAACATCTGCCCAAAATCTGTCAGCCTTTTTGTATTGGATGAGATGAATAATGTCTCCCTACTGTACGCCCTATGCAGAAGCAGAGTTGGTTAATTAACTCAGACAGACTCAGCTCTCTGTGTTTTAGGCTGAGATGATGTGGCTGCTCAAATCACATTTATTTTTAGGCTGCTGCTTTATTCTAGTGCCTATTACTTAAAGAAACTAAGTTAAATCAAAACTTTTTTTCTACTTCATACATAAAACCCACTTTTACCTGGCGCTTTTATATCCTTCCAAGACCTTCTCAGGGGATAGTGTAGAGTAAAACTTCTGGGAGAAGAATTCACTTCATCTAAAATCAGTATTTTTTCAGGAACAAATCTAACAGCCACGAGGCTGAGTCTCAGAGAGCCTGAGTTTGAGAACAATGCTACCAAAGAGTTTAATTATATGCTACGAAAATATAGAATTCTTATGAAGGCATCGTGCAAACTTTTCTGAATAAGGATACTTTGGAGTAACCACAGCGCACTTTGTAACATATTAGTTGCATAATAAAGAAGGAGGTAAAAAATCTAGCACCAAAGAAAGCATGAAAAAACCTATAAAAATATACATTAATTCTTTTAAAGCAGAACTAATTCTGTACTTTTTTTTTAGTTATGTTAAATGTTCATTTTGACAAAGTGACATTTTTAATTACTAGCTTGAATTTGGAGTTATTTTTTAGAAAATGATAGCACTCCTGGCTTTCTCAGTTTCAAAGCGTGTGTTCAAATAGGAAAGGGTTTGCAAACAAGCTTCTCACTATCATTGTTTTAATTCAACAAAATAATCTTTTAAGCTAAAATGTTTCTTTTTATCAATCTAATAATTTTATTTAAATGGAAAAGAAAGTCCATTTTAATATGGCATAGTTGGAAGCAGATGTGCAATGGCAAGACAAGTAATTTTTTTTGTTATGTATCTATTTCCGTTGACATTCTGCATGAAATAAAGAAAGGCTGAAAAGGGAAACTGCGAAACAAAATAGTGACTTATAAAATCAATGTAGTACCTCATCAGGTCGTACATCACCTTTTTAGTCAGAAAAAAAATCTTTGCAGTCCATCCTTCTGCCTACATCTCTCTTTTTTAAGAGTACTTTTTCATCCTCTTCTCCTAAGTACTTCTAACATGAAGAAAAGCTACCTTTTTCATGAATTTTATTCTACTTTTTTCCCTTTGCATTCTCTAAGGTCCTGTTGAGTTAAAGCTGGCTCAAGGTTTCTCAGAAGTGCACGCAAAAATCAGTGTTGACCCCTCTCCAAGCAGTCAGGCTTTGGCACAAAGGGGCAGCTGCCTCCAGGGGTCCAGCCATGCAGCCCCCCCAAACTACAGCCCCCTCTCTGCTTCCTCCCATTTCCTCCACAGCAGCAGCAGCTGCTCCAGCTTGGCTTTCCTCAAGTCTGGCATGGACAAAATGGGCAACTGGGACGTGGCTCTTTTATTCTTCCGTACCCCAAGCGATCCTCTGCAGCTGCCAACTCAGCCCACGTCTGCAGCCAGCTTTGATTAGCGTAAGTTTTCCCTGTATTTATCTCCAGAGCTACTGCCCAAAGTCAAAGAGGATTGCAGTGGGCTTTGGCTGAAGTCTGTGTACTAAACTGGACTCTGCAGCCCTGCACTGCTGAAATCCAAGGTTATACAAGGCCATGAGAGATCCCCCTCCCTACAGAAAATAAGGGTGTAGCATTTTCCCACCACCACAAATTTTCCCCTCCTTCCTCCTGGCCCAGGTGAGCTCCCAGGAAGAAAAGGATTAATTAGTGTCAGCTTCACCTCTGGTATTCACCACTATCTGCCTTTTGGAAAGCAGCTTTGCTGGATCAAGTGCTGTATAATCCAATGACTGGACAGGGATTTGGAAGTCCTGGGTGGATTCTGTGTCTGTCTCACCTGTGAGGCAGTATTGTTATACCCGAGGTGGTCCGTGTACGATTTGTGTGATCCCAGAGAGGGATCGATGGTGGTGCAACTGGATTTGTGACCCTTAAGGACAGCAGAGAATGGAAGAGCTGTTGCCCTAAGGGTGGACCCACGCCAGAGAAGTCTATCAAGGACTATTTCCATGGGAAGGGACTCCACAGAAAACAGGGGTGGACTCAAAACCATTATCCCCTGTGACTATGTGGTGAAGACCATGGAAAAGCAAGTGT
>JAWMRA010000130.1:68849235-68915035 GCA_035584735.1 Pseudotriccus pelzelni
ACCTAAAAAATCCAATGCGCAGGCTGGAAGGTGTAAAGACCTTCCCCGGATCTTTGTTCGCGAAGACTGGCCATTACTTACAGTAAATGAAAAAAATAAAAGAAAAAATGATAACTTAAAAATGTAGCTCCTCCCATCCCTTTATTCATAAAATAGACATGCAGAATACATTGTCATCTGTAGCTAATAACTCTAGAGGGTGCCTCTGCAGCAACTACCTTGAAACACTGTGAGAACCCAGGTTTCTTTACTCGGTGAGGGAGAAATAGAAGATTCACAGAGAGGGATTACACTGCTGAGAAATCAAAAGTTGTGTTGATATATAAATTTCCTTGAATGAGCCAGATTGTTCTAGACCCAGAAAAACCCCTGTAGGGTTATTAGGATAATGATCACACTGCACAGTGGTGCTGGCAGCTCTTAGTGATGTGCTCATGTCACTAAGACACCAACGAAGAGGCAAAATGCACATCTGGCTCTGAACTGTGAACCTCCTTAGGCTTCTTACAGATGCAATAGAGAAAATAGACCAGTCATGGAGCCAAACACTTGTTCATGGAGCTGCCTCACCCAGCAAATGAATTTGCTCTGTAAGGGTTGCTAAGAGACTGGTTTCACAGCTACATATGTAGAGTACTCATCTCAGACCTGCGTGAATGGAATTCAAGTTCTAGTACAGCCTGAGCTGAAACAGCAGATGATAAACTGTTCTGACTCAGAACTCCACAAAATGCATTTCTGAGCCTGAATCTCCAACACCCCTGGCGAGTGCACTGACATGATACACTGTGTTGAATGAGATAACTGCTGTAAGATTTACTTTTCCAGTCTCTTTTGGTTATGCATTTTTTGCCGTTCGTCTTGATATACCCACTCTGGGCACATGATTCAAGCTGCTGGATGCATTAAAGTGATCCAAGAAACAGCTACAATGAGTTGTGTATCCTTACTTGTGTATAGGATGAGTTACATATACCCTGGAAAATATCATGCATCAAGGTGACAGATATCCCAATAATACATGTTACTTGGAAGGCAATTCAGTGCCAAGAGACGAGTCCGAGGAAAGGGCAAGACAATTTGTCCCTGAGGTACAAGGAAAGAAAAAAAAGACAAGAATAAAATAAAATTTGCAAACCCAACTCTTCTGACAATGGCCACACTATTTTAAGACAATTAGCGAAGCACTGAGATAAAATTGCCAAAGGCAGAGATCCCAAAAGGTGGACCAAAAAAGATGACTAGCACAGCACAGTACTGATAACTTTAGAAACCAGACTAAAGAGTAAGTGAAAGTATGGCTGCAAAGATGTAAGCAGCTCCTGTGGGTGACAAAATATTCCAAATAACTCCATTAAGAAAACCTCAAAACAAAAAGTCCTTTTATTAAACTTTATTGTCTTTATTAACCAGTCTTGTATCATGAAAACTTGGTCTGCCTCTTTCTTCATTTTATTCTTTTTTTAACCCATAGATGTCTTTGGCCAATATGTTTTCTGTAGAATACGAAGTGTTAAACCTCTCAGTGAAATATTTTTCTCTGCAGTGCAAAACACATTTGGATTTATAAAATCTCATCAATGCAGATATATTATTCACACAGATGTTTAACATACCCACAGAAAAACAGGTCAAAAGGAGTCTAGGTTGCAAAATATTCCATCTAGATACTATGAAATGTAGAAACAGTTTTGATCCAGCAACCAGATATGTTTTTCCATTACAAGGTGGACCTTAATTATAAAATTGAATGCTAATTCTTTTTCTAACACAGTTCTGATTAATTTAGGACTGAATATCCCAGAATCATACAGTGGTTTGAGACAGAGGGGGCCTTTAAAAGTTGTCTAGTCCAGGGCCCTCTGCCATGGGCAGGGACATCTTTCACTAGGCCAGGTTGCCCCAAGTTCTGTTCAGTGAGACCTTGCACACTTCCAAAGATGGAGCATCAACAGCTTCTGGAACAACTCACCAGTTCCAGTGGCTTACCACCATCATATTAAAGAATTTCTTCCTTAGGTCAAAACTAAATCTACCTTTTATAAGTTTAAAACCATTGCCACTTGTCCTATTTTTACAGACCCTGGCATAAAGTTCCTCTCCACCTTTTAAATCCCATTTAAGCATCAAAAGGCTGCTCTAAGGTGTCCCTGGAGCCTTCTCTTCTCCAGGCTGAGCAGCTCCATCTCTCTCAGTCTCTCTTCAGAGCAGAGGTGCGTGAGCTCCCTGAGCATCTTCGTGGACCTGCTCTCACTGGACCACATTTTTCTTCTGTTGGGGGCCCCACAAGAGCAGGGTAGAGGGGGAGGCCCAACTTCCTTTCCCTGCTGGTCGCACCTCTTTTGATGCAGTCCAGGACACCACTGGCTTTCTGGGCTGTCAGCGTGCAGTGACAGCTCATGTTCAGTTTTCATCCACCACTATCCCCAAGTCCCTCTTGGCAGGGCTGCTCTCAACCCCTTCATCACCCAGCCTTCACTGATACTGGGAACTGTCCCACCCTGGCACTGGACCTTGCACTCAGCCTTGTTGAACTTCATGAGTTTCTCACAGGCCCAGTTCTTGGACTGTGGAATGAAGACGACTTGTTACATTCTTATAACAGCCAACTAATATATATGTTTTTAATTGGATAACGGAAGTATCAGTGCTTTATTTATTGGTGTTGCTCAAAGCCTGTTTTCCAAACACAATTGTTCATTTCTGGGGCTATACGTCAGACTATGATTAGAATATTATTTTCTTGAGAAATGTTATATTAAAGAAGCTTTCCCATGGGCAGAATTTTTATTCACTGATAAAGTAACAAATAGCATAGAAATGGGAAGTTTATTGCTTTTCAAGATCAGGTAACTCAGTTTATCAGTTTAGAGATCCCTCATGCTTAGTAGGAAGTCACTTAAAGACAATCAAAAAAGAGTGAAAGAGATAGGTTGGAATTGAACTCCTAGTCTTCTTTTGGTCACAAAAGCTCTTCTAGAGAATTTTTTCTGATGGTGGATGGCTTATGAAGCAGGCTGCACTTCAAAAGACGAGATGACAGCCCCCAGGACTTGCTATAGTGATTAGGAAGAAATAGTTTGAACTCCTTCCTTTGCCTGATTAAGTAAATACTGTATTTCCTTCTACCAGACTGCTCACATTGCTCCCACAACTGCAGCTGTTGATCATACAGAGCAATAGCAGCCTGTACCTGTGGTGCTACAGAAGAAAGAAGGACATATAAATCATAATCTCAACTGTTCTGATGCACACACTGGGACAGACCTGCAAGCATCTCTGTAAACGGAGAGAATATCATCTCTGTGCACAGAGCTGACCTTCTGGGATTGTCTGACTTCATTGGAAATAAAAAAATTGTCATTCTTTGAAGACCAAACTCATTCCCTGGTTGGAGCCAATGTTATCAGGAACAGCAACAAATATCTCTGTGACTCCCAAGTGCTTTGTTGTCAAGTTTGAAATCTCTTCACTAGACGTACAGGTAACAAAGATAATAGATCTTTAGTGGTACAGGTTGTCTTTGTGTTCAGAAATGGCACAGACATCTCCCTTCTTAAACTATTTGATTTTAGTTTACTTACCTTTTAGGGGTGCCTACACTTGAGATGAGAAATTATATTTAACACTGTGAAAGTGTAAAGCATTTTCCCCTTTTCCAACTGAATTGAATGCATATCTAAAACCCTGTTTCAGCAAAGAAAAGCCATGCAATGAAACAAGAGGTGTCAGATACATGGTGTGGGAAAAATGAGCACAAAAGCCTCTTCAGCCAAATTTATTACTGTTTGAAGTTACAATTAATTAAAAAAAAACCCAAAACACACTCTTGTAATGTGAAATGCTAGAGGAACTTAATAACAAACAGTGGCATCATCCTGGAATTCTGAGTTTGCCATTTGATCGGCAGATGGTGGTGATATAACTGTCAACAACATAGAAAAGAGAGCAAAACTTCACAAGAATTTACAAACTGCAGACTTCAGTACATATTCAGGTGCTTTTTTCATCCATCAAGAAGTAGGGTATTGCAATATTTCTGAAATATGCATTACAAGATTGTAGTGGAAGTCTGCTGAATATTTCATTTTCAATCATCTGAAATGGTGAAGTTACAAAAGAATGCCTTTAAGCTGAAAAATGTAGGTTTACAAGCAGAACAGCCCATTTTGGGAAACGACCAATGCTTTTCTTCCATTTTGCATTTCTAAGTGGACACTTTTAACAGCTGGCTTTGAAGTTTTTATTTTGTAATGTTCTGTAAGACCCTGCTTGCTGAATAATGCTGCCAGTTACTGGTCACATCATCTGAAGAGTATATATTTTAATGCTGAGTGGCAGAATAGTTTTCCTTACAGAACTTCTGACTGCAGACATCTTTGCTATTACTTTGGAAGCAACTGTAGAGGGTCAGGTGTGTAATGAACTAATTTCAAAGCTGACTAAGACTGAACAAACTGGCTAATGGTGATATCTGGGAAGAGCTGCTATCGTGGCATTCAGGCCTGAATATAGCTCAAACACACGTTCATTTATCTAAGTCTCAGCCACTGTTAAAGCAAGAGGTTTAAAAGCTTTCCTCTGGAGATGCCTCTTACCACTGACCACAGAGGGGAATTCAGATGCTTGGCTTTGAACATAAAATTCGAGAAACTTCTAGAAAAAAATGAAACCAGGTGAGATGAATCACACACACCAGATATAAAAATCATCAATGGCAAAATCACTTTGGCTTGGACTCAAAAGTACAGTTTTCTGACCAATGTGTCACACCTATTAAGTCCTTTCTCTTAGTGGAGAACTGGTGACACACTGCAAGTGCTGATGTAGAAAAGGTATCACACCTAGAAAGGCTGGGAACTTTCAAGAAATCAGATGCAAGAAGGCAACAGTGAGGGGTTTTTGTCTGTTTTATATCATTCAAGCACAATCCTGTGGCTGCTAACTTTTTACAGTGAGTTTCTTAACCATGGTCCTTTGAGGTACATTGACTCCCAGCTCTTGAAGAGAAAGGTCCTGACAAATGGGAACTCCATGAGTGGGATAAAAAAATCCTAATAAAGACTTTAAAACAGCCTCACTTAAATTGAAATGTGCTTGTTGCCCAAATATTTTTGTGAGTTTGAATTCTGGCAAATCCCAGTAGCTGCAATGCCTACCTTTTGCAACTGTAGGTGATGCCTTTAGCAAAGAATCAGACTTTTTTGAGGTAAATCCACAATTCTAAGGCTTGGTCTTCCATTAAGTACTATATCAGTGAGCTCAGCAGTGTAATTATGTCATCTTCAAGAACTCCCATTCATTTTTTTTTGGTTTCTTACTGATTTCTTTTCATTTGTTTACACATACCCTTGTGCTTTATCAGAAGAAAAAGTGACCAAGGACTTCTGAATTTACCTTCTCTGTGACATTCATTACCCAGTATGGTTCTGTAACATCCTGTATTAATCATCTCCTAGCTGAACATTCTTTCCATGCCTTCAAGAACTCCATCAAGCTTCTTTGGATCCCTTCCATTTCTGCTATATATTTTTGAGGTGAGATAATGGAGAAGGAACAGTGTTACATAAAGCTAAGCCAGGAAAGTATGTGATGATATTATTATAGTTTCAAGTCTAGTTTCTAAACCGTCTTTAAGTGTCTTTATGTTTTGTTTGTTTAATTGCAGCTATGCGGAGAACTATCTGTAAAGACTTCAAGGACCTCTTTTTGTAATGATTTGAGGTGCCTCTAACGAGGTCCCAGTGTATGCTTTCTTCTATTTCTTTGTCTCCACAGTTGTATGTTCGTCTGCTGTTATGTCACACTTACCTTAAGTGCATCTAAAACTCTGTTTTAGCTTAACTATAAATTGATAGAGTTAATGTGAGTAAAGAAAAACACATGGTTTGCAGAAAAGAACCCTGAATAAACACGAGGACCTCACTAGAAGTCAGCTCCCTCCACCAAACCAACTAGACCTAAACCACCACTGACAAAAGCTTTTTCTAAATGTTTTTTGAAACTCCAGTTTAAAATGCAGTAACATTTTTGCACAGGCTTTCCCAGTGTTTAAACCCTGTTAATACTTGAGGCACAGGCTGAAGCTCACTGGTACTTGTTTTGACATGGTGAGTAGATATTTCTATTGCTGTTTATGACAAACACCCATTGAGCACTTGAAGACTGCATTCCTCCAGTCTGTTCTTTTCCTTGAACAAGACAATGGCATTTTCTCAACCTTTCATCATGGAAAAATAGGGTAATTGATCGCAGCGGTCCTGGTGATCTTGAAAATGGTAATCTGTAAATTTATTAGGTGTCTCTGGAAGATCTCACACACCTCTCTGGTCTTTATTGACTCAAAAAGTTTCTGTGCTGTTGAAAACGTTCCTGCTTCAAGCATAACATGGACAATTTGTAGCCACACCACTTCAAAATAAACACACTTACAAATGTTTATGCCACAAGCAAGTAGAGAACAAGGTTTTTAAATGCATGTCATACTTGGGATATGCTCTTATATTGGATTCACAAAATTCAGTTGCCTAGTCCCATTTTTTCCCTCCCTATTACAGAACATGAGATTTTGAGGGAGAAATTGCCTTGTCTTAAAATCTAGGAACTTTCAAAACCTAGGGAATACCTGCAAATTCTGAGCTTATTCTGATGAACTTACAAACAGAAAGGCCTAAAGGAACAATAGCTTTATTACTGGTTTTCTGTTTTCTGTGGTGTGAAAAAAATTTCCTTGGTTTTAGAAAAAGTGAATGTTCTTGCTGCTTTGAGAATTCAGTTGTGGAGCTGAATAGTGGAACAACAAATAGCTGATAGGATGAGAAAACATCTCCAATCATCGCCTTCAGGATTTCATTGCAGGGAAAAGAAAGATTCCCTCAGTTTCTAAGGAAGTCAGAAAAAGCAATATGATAAAAAATTACATATACGAGACAATCACAATAGTAGTCTAAAAGACACAGCAGTCTGAAATACCATTTTGATATTCAGGACTCTCAGTGCTTCTGCTGATTAAGGGTGACAGTCCATACTTATTTGCAGTTACATAAGAAAAAGCACACTGACTTCCAGAAGCTCAGTTACTAATCCAATCTTTATGCTTTTTTATGTCTCATAATTACACGAAAAGGCAAATATTCACAATGACATAAGATAGGAAATAAGCCTCTAATTAGTTTTATTCAGGCTGATCATATTACCTAAAATATTTTCTTATATACAGGGAAAACCAGAAAAGGTAGATTCTACAGTGGGTTTAATATTTTTAATGGTGATATCATCTCAATATAGATACTATCTTGCTTTGCCTGCTATTCATTTAAAAATACAAAAAAGGCAAAATTATCTGCATTTTCTCTAGTGGAAATTTAATATTCAATATGCTGGAATAAAAGCCAACATCTTTGTGTTTAATCTCAGGTTACTCTTTGGCAGAGAAGAGGAAATATATAGAGATAACATGTGAAATATAACTATAACACCTGTGAATGAAAGGAGACTAAGGCTGCCTTCAGAGGACTGCACAAAAGAAATCATGCAAGTCATAGGATGAGAAAGAGATTTATATAATTATGTGTTACTATAGGAAAAATCAGTGTGTGTGCTGGATGGAAAGGAGACCTGGAATAGTAAATGCTCTGTAAAGGAAAAGACAATAAGGAGATAGGAAAAGTTGTCAGCTTCCCATGTGTTATTGTCCTTTCCACTCATGGTGAAAACGTGGCTGGTACCGTAAAGTTTAGAATAGTGTAAAGATGAACTATATGAGCTGAGTCTCTAAGTAGAAGGGGCTGATGCCTCCATTTCTGCTCAAGGAAGGAACCTAGATAGTAAATCCCACATCTCAGTTCTCTCTGATGCTCATAGGCTTTTGACCAACATCAGGATTTAGTACTTTGAGCTGTTCCCAAATTCAAGTCCTGCCCCTGAGAGCCTGTGAGCTCAGCATGTGCCCAGTTTCCCGAGATAAAACACAAGCCCTTGGTTTCTTCTAAACTATTCATACATTGTATGAGCAGGCAGAAAAGTTCATCCTGAGGTTATGGGGCTCTTGGCACACCTCTGCTTCACAGGGCAGGAGTTCCTGAAGCAAGGGATCCATTTCAGTGCAACTTTGAAGAAGGGGCTGAGCAAATCCTACGCAGTTTCCTTCCTCTGCCATAAACTAGGAGGAAGATTTGCCCCAACAGGAACATCCTGTCAATAATGTTTATACTGATTCCTTTTTGCTTCACATTAAAGCTTTATCTAAAGGCTTCACCTGAGACGGGGACCTCTGTGTAGAAACTGTACAAATAGAACAGATGAACAAAGCTCTCCTGCTGATGGAGACAGCAGCACAGGATCATGGCTTCTGTATGGAATGAAATACACATTGACCTGAGGTCATGATAATCTCAGGCTTATCTGTCACCTTTTATACACCTTGAAAATCCACCCTTGCAAAGGAAAAATCGCTTCCCCATCACCCAATAACTGAGATTTTATAAAAGTGGCAATACCATGACATTAAATTTACAGATAGGAAACTGGAACAAGAATATTTATTAATTTGCCTAATGCTGCAGAATGAGTGCATGGCAAAGGAGCACAATTCCTGGAGTTAATTTACAGCAGTAAATGAAATAGGACTAACCCCATTCTCTGGCCCCACAGGAGGAAGCACAGCAAAGCTGAATGGTGGCTGAGCTCTCTTCTCCCAGAGAACAGGGCCCACAACTGAACACGGGATTCGAGGTGCAGGCACAGCAGTGCTCAGCACAGGGGGAGAATCACTGCCCTGGTCCTGCTGGCCACACTATTTCTGATGCAGGCCAGGAGATCATTGTCCTGCTTGGCTACCTGGACACACCTGGGCTCGTGTTCAGCCACTGTTGACCAGCACTCTCAGGTCTTTTCCCACTGAGCATCTTTCCATCCACTCTGCCCCCAGCCTGGAGCTCTCATGGTGTTGCTGTGGCCAAAGTTCAGGACCTGGCACCTGGCTTTGTTGAACCTCATATTGTTGGTCTCAGCCCATCCCTCCAGCCTGTCCAGATCCCTCCACAGAGCCTTCCTGCCCTCCAGCAGATCGACACTGCCACCCAACTTGTGTCATCTGCCAACTGACTGAGGGTGTCCTTGATCCCCTCATCCAGATGATCAGTAAAGATATTAAACAGGACTGGCCCCAGAACTGAGCCCTGGGTAACACCACTGGTGACCAGCTGGATGTAACTTCATTCCCCACCACTCTCTGGGCCCAGACACAAAGCCAGTTTTTCACCCAGCAAACAGTGCACCCAGCCAGTTTGTTCAGGAGAATGGGGGGAAACAGTGTCAAAGGCTTTACTAAAGCCTAAGTAGATCAGATCCACAGCCTTTCCCTCAATTCACCAAGTGAGGCACCCTGTCAGAGGAGATCAGGCTGGTCAGGCAGGACCTGCCTGTCACAAACCCAGACTGGCTGGCCCTGATCCCTTGCTTGTCCTATATGTGTTGTGTGATGGCACTCAAGGTGACGTGCTCCGTGACCTTCCCAGGGAATGGCCCACTATTGCACCTTTAGAATTTCCCTCTTGAAGAATGTCCAGCCTTCCTGGACTCCTTTGCCCTTCAGGATTGCCCTACCACAGACTCTGCTCCCACGGGATTCTCTCTAAATAGGCCAAATGCTGCCCTCTGGAAGTCCAGGGCAGAAGTTTTCCAGGGAGAAGTCCTCCGTACTTCCACAGGAATCCAAATCTCTATCATTGTGTGATCATTGTACCCAGCATGGCCTCACGTACAAATCCTTCTCTGGTCACTAACAGCAGACCAGGATTTTTTCTTCCACACACTCCAGGAACCCCCCAGACTGTTTCCTCTCTGTTACATTGCATTTCCAGAGCAGATATCTGGAGCTGAAGTCCCCCACGGGAAAAAGAAAATGTTCAGGAGAAATCCTAAGCATGTCATCTCCATTTTTTATCCAGTAGCATATTATACTGCTAGAGTGGGAAAACTTAATTTGAACTGTAACTCTCATTTAGTAAAATTTCTTATCTGAGGAATGTAACAAAACTTGGAAGGGGCATTTGAACGTTCAAACCCCACAGTAGTGCCATAAAGTCTTAGCTGACAAAACATGGAGCTAATGAATTGATTAATGCTGTTATCAGAGTGGGCTTACCCTTAGAAAATTCAACTGATCAGGGCACTAATTTTATGTCTTTTCTGCTAAATGAGGTGTGCAAGCTGTTAAAAATTCCCCCATCACACAGAGTTTTGTATCAGCCAGAAACAGATGGGCTTGTAGAATACTTTAATCAAACACTTAAGCAGATGCTAAGAAAATTCATCAGCAGTGAACCAAAACATTGGGATAAATTGTTACCTTTTGTTTAGTTTGTCTATTGGGAGGTCTCTTAATCATCAACTGGATGCTCCCCATACCTCTCCAAAACTGCTCAAGAGGCAGACACTGAATTTGTGTTGTTTGCAAATTACCCAACATTTGGCAGCATCACATTTTCACTCAGATAACATCCTTTATAATTATATTGTTCAGATATGTAAATCAAGACCCTGATTCTGCAGCTAGATCGACACAACTGGAAGGATGTAACATGAACATGAATGTCAGCAACAGTCAGGATTCAAAATTGGCAATCTTTTTGAAACATTGAGGCTGTAAATGGGTGAAGCTGAACAATTGCAAAATACAAGCAGTGACATTGAGACAAAGGTAATTATTAGCCTGGTTAATGCTCCTCTTAATGGACAACCCATTCCTTGCCACGATTTAGAGCAGTGTTAGGACAGGGGGAGGCAGATTTGCATGTGTAGCAGTAACATTTGGGCCTGATTTGGCCTCACAGAGACACACTCAGACTACAATGGTCCTGTGAACGCAAAGTCTTGTGACACAACATTTTTGGTGTCTCTGGGTTTTAATTCCACCACTGTGTATCTGGAATGTCAGTCCATGGACTTACAATATTAAGCAGAGGACTAGTACTACTGTGCTGTGATGGCAAACAAGACTGGAAGTACAACTAAATCTTTCAATTCAGCCAATTAATTTTCAATAACACACTATATCTGACTACCCAGGAATCTACCCAGACACAGTGAGAAAATTTAGCTGATGGTTCAAATGTCTGTAGAAACACTAATGCAACAGTGTCAAGAAATATGGTCCTTAAGAGCCCCAGTTCTGTTAAAAATTATGGGAATGTACAGAAGTGTGAAATTTAGCTCTCTAAATTCTCTATGTATAGATTAACTTAGATTAATGCTAAAAATTTTGTGACCATAAGAAGAGAATTTTCTTCTGTGTTGGTCCAGGATAAACCTTTCAATTTCCACTCCCTGCCAAAAGAGTAAACCAGTCAACTTTTTCCTTTTACAAACATTGCAAATTTTTTTAGAATTTACATCTAGTTAAGTTTATTTATAAAATGTCATTTAGAAATTAAAAGAATTAAGAAGTTCTTCTCTGTTCTATGGTTGTCAAATGCTGCAAGAGAGAGGGAACCAAATGACAGAAAAGAAAGAGGAACAACTGCTCATTCAGCAAATATTCATGAATGATTCATGAACTCTTCAGGTTACCCAGAAATTGTGGGGTTTGTCACCCAACTAAAAATAAATGGAAACTAAAAGCAAAGAAAATGTCATGAAAGACAGGGTCATCAGGCTAATAAAGCCAAGTTTTGAAAGGAAATTTGGCACCCTTCAAGGCACACTGGTAATGATAGATCTAAAAGAAAAAAAAGTATAATTAAATTTTAGATACCTTTCAGAAAATTTAACAGCCAGCATCCTTCAATGGAAATTCAAATATTTTCTCCCCCTCCTATTTTGTAGTTCTGTGAAAGACATATGCTGTATTGAGAATATTTATTCTCTTTCATTCCTCTTTCTTCATGTTTCCTTTCTTGAAGTTTTCCTGTCCCCAGTATTTTAAAATGCAAGATTTCTGAGATTTTGGAAGCTAAATATTTGAACTCAATTTTTTTTAAAGATCAAACGAACTTCTTTTTTCATTCTGTATTTACTTCCTTCTACTATTTAGTGTTATCAGGTTGAATGGAATTTTGGGGTGTTTTTTGATAGTCAAGAAGAAAAAGTGAATGCAGAAATAAAAATTTAAAAAACATCGTATATTTAGGAGAACTATGGCTACTTCATAAAGGTTGCATAAGAACCTGTGAGAAATATTATCTTTGCCTCTTACTAAGGAATCAAATGACTCAGAGGACTTTTGAGCAGCTCTACATCCTGCTGTGAAGAGCTTAATGCAGCTCTTAGCAGTGCAGCCCAGAGAGGTGGTAATATTGTGCTTTGAGCAGCAGCTCCACAGCCTAATTCAGTTCTCCTTCTAAGCCAGGAAAAGTCAGCAGAACTGTAGCTCTGCATTTCCCTGGAGGTGATGTGGAAATGGATTCTGAACGCTGCTGTGCAGTGCCTCAGGATGGCTCCTCTGCAACATCCACGTGAGCTGTCTGTGAAAATGGATGTGTTTAGACTGTCCCATCTTGTTGATTGATCCAGAAAATTTCAAAGAAACACGGGAGAAAATGATCTTTCACCAGATAAATTTAGTTCTTTCAGCTACATGCAAATCACCTGTCAAAACAGGTCCTTTCATGCTTTTGTTAGAAGTTATTCAGAGATGTGATGTTGGTGAGAAAAAGATTTGGATATGAAGGTGTCTCAGGAAATATTTGTTCTGACCTAAGCATATTTTGTCAATCAGCCCTAAAATGCAAATCTGGAAGCAATTTTTTTGGCTACATCAGCTGAACCAAATGTTGACCACACAGACCTCACTCTCTTTCTGCCATCAGAATGGTTTATTTGCTTGGTCCTGGGTGTCAGTCTTTTTTTTTGTTGTTGTTATTTTATGCAAAAAATATCCTTGTAGGACAGTTTGAGTAAGGAATCCTGTCCCCTGATATTAAACTGTCATAGAACTAAAAAACATGAAATATCCTTTTTACAACAGTGCTCAGTCCAACATAGGGAATGAGAAACAAGACCAAACTTGACACCCAGCACTTTTTGACAGATTTTCAAACTTTCCATCACCCAGGGTTAATCCAGCTATTTCCACATGGCATGATTTAGGGCACAGGATAGTAGGTAGCTGTAGACTTATCCATCCCTCCATCCCTCCATCCCCGTCTCATTGTTTTCTCACGTCATGATTAGATCCTGAGAGAGGCAGAAGGAGTTCTTCATACATCTTTTAAAATGGGATAATGTTCTGTATTATATTATCAGGGAGAGATCAGAAGTGTTCCCTGACTACCTGTGAACTGGATTGGGAAACCAGACACTTACAATCCTGAAGTTATTTGTACTCTTTAACAGAGTAGATAAAAAAACATCAATCAGCACAACTTAGGACCAGGATAGCTTCTCTACGCCCATTATCACCACACAGGTGATTTTCTAAATTAAGTTCTAGGTACTGTTGTTCAAAGACAGATTTTTAACTTCTCTGGCCAATGTTATTCAGTAGCTGAGAGAATGAACTCATCCATCTGTCCATGCAAGAGTCCCTTACTCAAACCTGTTCAGTTCTTCCAGGCAAATGCAGCCATGCAGATGTACTGAAAAGGTTGGATTTGGATGTAAGTAAAGGCACACATTTATTTTTTAAATGTTTGTCCTGTCTAGGTCTTTCCCCCTTTTATGGGTGAATGCCATATTCAGCATAGCTGGGCTTATTACTCCTTCTCCATGCCATATTCTTGTTTTCCTAAGGTCCTATTCCCTTCGTGCCAAATCATCCAGTCAGACTTCTCAGGAAACCTGCTCTCACAACGGTTAACTTTCAAATCACACAACTCAGCAAGCAAAGGACAAAATCAGAAAGAAAACCCTAAGTACTTGACTCCTTGCTTTAATTGCATATCAGAGGCTCTAATTTTAAATGCCTGGAAAAGGCATTTTTACTGTTCAGCTTAAGTGTTGCTTCCAGATTAATATCTAATTTAAGAGCAGCTATCACTTTCCCTTTGTCGAAATTATTTTTCATAGTAAGAGCCTTCAAAGTAGCTAAAAATATCCTTGTGACACAGTGCAATAAAAGTTTGCAGATATGAATCCCATTATAGTTTATGGTGATTAAAACACGAAATAGGACTTGGTATTTGGTCTTTGAGACTTTTGCTGTGATTTGAAACAGACAGGACTGGCAGCAAATAATTATATTTATATTCCTTTTACCTCAGGGTTTCAAAGTGTGGTGGGGATAGCTATTATATTTTTGAAAGGATACTTAGTAGATATGAGATGTTAAGTTTGCAGTTATCCTCCTCTTTACCTCCAGTGTGTGTTTCATTAACTAATCTCACCAATACACTAGAAAAGAAAGGGCTGATAACCAGTGGTTGCTGATGTGTTTTCAAGAGAAGAGAAAACCTGAGGGCATCTGTCCTTCACTGGTTATCTATGTTATTATTTTTCCCTGCAGCAGCATATATACAAAAATATTAGTTGTACTGGTTGAATTATAAAGACTGCAGCAAGCACCAGCCTCCTATAATTCCTATAATCCCATGATTTCGTTTGGGGTTTGGTTGGTCGGTTGGTGGGTTTGGAGGGTTTAGTGTGGGTTTTTTTGTTTGGTTGGTTATTTTGTTGTTGTTTTTGTGGTTTTTTTTCTGTTTTGTTGTGGGTTTGGTTTTGGAGTTCTTTTTGGTTTGTTTTAAGGAAGAATAACTTATATGCATACCTTAAAGCAGAATCCACAGGATGTGTGTCGGGCTGTGTTCTCATGAGAACCTTGAAGCACACCCAACAATCTGTATCTATGCCACTCTGTAATCAGCTGTAAACTACTTTCTCTCACTAAGCCATTCTTAAACACTCACACAGAAGCCTAATCAAAAGCTAACACAGTTTTCTTCCAAAATGTTCTGAGATATAAAGGGATTTCATTATTCATCTCTGCAGCTTTTACTTTGTACTGAGATGAACTATAAAATCTTGCGTAGACAAACAATTAAATATGATTATCCTAAAATTCTTGATTAATGCATTTCAGATTTATCATTTGACTGTGATTATGGAAATTTGTGTCTTGGTTAATGGGTCCATATTTGCTATTCAAAGAAACAAACCACAACTTCAGGCATAAGCATTCAGTTGTTTTGTCAGGGAGATGTACCTGAACATATGTGGCTATTCCAGGCTCTTGTCTGTCCTTTTCTACCATGCTGGGGATTAGTGGATATGGGCTTTATGGAGAGGAATTAATAAAAAAACCCCAAATGCACAGAAAGAGAACCTTCATAGCTGCACAGTCACCACAAGGAGCAGCTCCTTGCACAGTGGGATACATGCCATGAATCCAACTCACTTGAAGATGGTGGGAGTTTTTCAGCCACTGCCAGACAGAGTTGGCGTGGGCCCAACAGCCCCCACTCGTGGGGTTTAAAAATACTTTGAACAAGTGGAGGATTATGGCAAAGAGCTTTTTTAGACTCAGACCAACCGACTTAAGCTGTGAAAAGGGAGTCAGTTATTTCCCCCGTCCAAATACATGAGCTCAGGAAAAAAGACAGAAGAACACAGGAACATTAAAGTGGGAAAGTTTTAGCAGTCCATGAAACACTTTGTAGCGTCTCACAGAGAATTCCAACAGTAACACTGGCCCGTGACTCTCCCACCTATTTTTATCATCACATAAAACTGATACCAACACTTTTATAAAATGTACAAGCATAAGTTAAAGTTCTTGATCATTTAAATATAAATAGGTTAAACCAAAGGGAATGAGTTTTAATATTTTTTTTTTAAGGAAGCTAACAGGATTTTGAAGTATTTTACACTAATGCTGAATTTCTTTAAAAATCATATTATCATCAAATATTTCAGTCTCAAAGAAATTGCTTTTTCCAAAAGACAATTGTGAACCTAAAGGAAATCAAACAAAACATTACCATCTTAAAGATAAACATGAAGATGAACATTGAGGGACATGGTTCAGTGGTGGACTTGGCAGTGCAAGGTTAATGGTTGGACTGATGATTTAAAAGATCTATTCCAACCTAAATGATTCTGTGACAACTTTGGGCAAGTAAGATGCTCCAATAGGATAACACAGAGTATTACACTCTATTTCTTCCAAATGCTTTGCTCCTGGAAATTTGTTAATGTATTCTTCAGCTTTATTCCTCTCACCCTACTCTTCCTCAGGGCTTTCTCAAAGGTTATAAAAGCACATTGACAGTAGTGTTTACTGCACTGGATACCCCCACATAACAAAACTGGTCCAGGTTCTCTGGAGTATGGCTTATCAGTAGGTTTAAAATGACTAGAGGAAATGGCCTCTATAAGCAAAAGGAAAAATTCTTATTCATTTAAATGTCTCTGCTCATCATGATAGCAACAAAAACGGCTGCATCAGCTTTCAAGACACTGTCATTAGAAACAGGTGAAGTATATTTTGATGGATGGATTTATTTTAGGGTAACTAGCCAAGAATTTAAAATGCTGCAGGATAGAGCTGATTTTTTATGTGCCAATTTTGGCTGCAGAACATCAGCATCTGGAAAGATTTCTATGGGGTTTGTTGGGTCTTTCTTCCTCTCAAGAGGACCTCTTGCCAACGAAATGTGGTTTGGGAGACAGTCTGAATTATTTTTACAGCATAAATAACTCACAGTTGTCTTTGTTGGCTCTTATTTCTGATAACTTTTTATCTAAGCAACTACAGTAGTCAGTGATCAATAGGCATGGTGATTATAACCGCAGTTGGTGTTCCCAGGTCATATCTTGTCCTATACAAAAAGACCCATGAAAATCTAATGTGAGAGTAAGCAAGGTATTTTGGTAAGCTAGATTCACTCCATTCCAACAGAAGCAACTGAATTTTATTATAAATTAATTAGTTCAAGACTGAGATGCATTGAATTATTTTAGGATGCATCACTCTGTGGTTCCTTGTACTATCTGATCTGTTGTGAAAAAGGCAGTGTGTAGGCAGACAACTCCAGGATGAAGTAGAGTTTTTGTTATAAATCTCATAAGGATTAAGCTAGTGAATATGTCTGTCATTTACCACCTCATTGACATGTTGAAGAGAATATCTGCAAAAGCTGAGCTTAGCAATAAATCACTTTGTGCTGCTGGCTCATTCGCACCCTGCCATGTTCAATACTGCAGTTTTAGAAGTTCAGGGTGCCAGAAGCAGACAAACAGACTCCACATTGAACCTATGCATCCTTGTTTATTGGCTTACAAACAAAAGCCTATTATCAAATGCAGAGCTAGTATCAATGCTAAAAGTGAAAGTGAATAATCTGAGATAGAGAAGAAAAAGAGTTCTGAAAGTTCGAGTTTCTATGGCAACACTGACTTGGACAACCTGCTACAAAAACGAATCGCTTCCCTATTTTCCTTTATGGTAGGAAGTTCAGGTAGGGAGAACAGTGGTTGGAAAAAACATGGGCAAACACCCACAGCTGAGCTGATCAAATAAGCTTTGATATCATATGCAAGTCTGGCAAGCCCAGGTGTTTGAGCACCTTAAGAAAAGGTGTGACTAAGAAGTCCACGGTTAAGAACATTACAGGTTCTGTGCATTATCCTCTCAGGGGCTATAAATCCGTTTATAAACACACAAACCATCCAGTTTAGTACATTTAGTTACCATGCAATTCCTACAGCGTTTTTACTTCAATTTTAAGAGATGCTCCTGCAATTAGATTTAGAATTTCTCTGTCCTTTTGATCTCATTTACTTCATTCCTTAGGAGGATTCCTTCCTGGAAATCAGCACCAAAAAAGTATTTGAGAGGGGTTTACCTGCATGTAATTAATTACTTCCTGTATCTGAGATGGGTTGCAGTGTAAAACAACAATAAAAACCTCTTTACGAAGTGTTTTATTCAAGACTCTGGAGCACTAATTTAGCTCCAGCAAGAAAACTGTCTCCACAGTCCCAAAGTTCTGCTGATGTTCCTAGAGAGAATTCAGTATGCACAGTATAAGACAGGTATGAAAATGAAAAAAGCATCTTAATGCCAAAAATTTTACAACTGTAATTGTGAGGCACACTTATGTAAGTCTTGTCACCTGTACACCTTTGCTTAAATCTTCCCTCAGAAGTTTCTGTATACATGTCATCAAGACAGTTGCAGAATTATACTTTTAAAACATCTTGCATTCAAGTTACCTGGTTCTTGTCTAAGATCTCCCTTTTATCTGGGATCTTAAAGTGTGTTTATTGGCCAGCGTGTGTTGTATTCCAGGATATTCTAATTCTACATGAGTTTGGGAATACTTTGACTTTGAAACTTATGAAGAAACCTCAGAGATCATATTAGAAGATCTTAATATCAAGGCAAAGGTGTGCTACTAATTCACACTTTGCCCCTTTTTAACTGACCCATTATGAGGTACATCCAAATCTTCATATACATAACATTCCCATTTATAACATCCATTTTCCTAAGGCACCTTCACTCCCAGAGCCAATACACCTGCACTTTAACAGCTCAAACAGCTGGACCTTGTCTCCCAGTAGACTCTCAGCTCTGCAATATTTTATTGTAATTCTTTAATCTGACACCAGTGAAAAACTAGAGAAATCCAGCAGTAAAATGAGGACCTTCAAGTTGTGGAACATCATACCTGGGATTGTTACACCTCCTTTAAAAGATTATTTCTGCAGGATTAAACTAAGGCTACAGAGGTACAGCCATATTGAAGTTTGACCTTTATGTACCTTTTCTCTGAAGCTTTCCCTCTCCTTCCCAGAAGTGTCATCTGAAATCACATGGTAATTCCAAGAGCACCATTGACTTGTCAGCAGATGAGCAACAGCCCAGCACTGTAACTCCTGCCAGTGACTGTGAGAAGAGTAATTTTTCCTGCAAATGTGGTAGGTTTTACTGTATTTTACCCTGTCCTAAGATCTGTGGGCAGCTGACCTTCAGCGTCTGTGAAAATTGTCCCTCCACGGATGGAAGAACTACATTTGCTTTCATGTTGTTGTTGGGTATGAGAGTCAATTCAAGAGCAAATTAACCACCCGTGTTTCACTGCTGTCTGCAATGACCCTTGCAGGCTCTTCTAGAGCAGACATCGTGGGATTTGCCAAGAAGGGGGAAAATATATATAAAAATTTTACAAATAGAATGCTTTTGAGAGCATCCTCAGCAGATAGAGCCCTTTTTCAGTAGGTCAAAAAGCATCCTGACACAAGCATAGGGGGTGTGGGACAGCTTGAACCCAAACAGTTTGAACTGCATGAAGAGAACGTTTGGATGGACAGGGCTTTAAAGTTGTTCCCAGAACCAGCCTACACCACAAACACTGCTTCCAAAGCACCACTTCAGGAGAAAAGCAGATGATACACCTGTTTTCAAATGTCTTTCTTGCATAGAAGAGTCCATTTCCCTTTCTCTAAAGGATTACAGTCTGCACGGCAAAATTTACAAAGAAAATCCTTAAAAACACCACATGATTTATGGTTAAGCTTGAGAGAATCAACACATGAAATAAAAATCAAGGAAGCAGGAAAACATGTCCTTCTCAATGAGGCAAGGTGTTTTATGAAATGCAAATAAACAATTTTAAAGTGTTTGATTGTCCAAAGTGTCTTTTATACCTTTAAAGTGGTAAATTTTCCTACCACTCCTTGAAATGTCAGAGGTGTTAAGCATTAGATATACAGATCACATCAGGTATACAGATTTAGCTGCCTCACTCTTAGAACAGTGTCAGATATCGAAACAGCTTTAGCCTTTAATATGTTAATATTCTTCAGCAATCTGAGCATGGATATAAACACACTTTCCTTTACAACTTTCATCTCCTCCTGTACTCTGCAGGCTTCTTGCATTTTGGGAGGAGAGTGTGATGCCAATAATAATCTCAAAGAAAACTTGCTATGGTCACTTCCAGCTGATGCAGATGTGGTTTGAGGTACAAGGAACAGCTTCAAAAGCAATATTGTATTGTAGGACAAGACCTTTTTTTTTTGGGAGACCTGTAGACTCACTCGTGTTTGGAATTGCCCTGCAATGTCATTTAGCTGCTTTCCAAGTCCTTGTAGAAATACAAGGATGATCAAAGGTTCAGGATGGTATCAGCATGAAGAGTGGATAATAGATAATGCTTTTCAGCCTGGAAAAAAAAGATGAGTGAAGAGGTACATGATAGATGCCAACAGTGGCACATAAAAGATAAAAAGATAACAAGTCCTTCATTGTCTCTTTCAATAGAATGAAATATAAAGCAGGCAGATCCCAAATAAGCATGCATTTTCAAAGTATGGAGTTAAAAGAGTACTCCTTGCCACAGGCAGTTGGGCATCAAACTTTTAGAAGTGTTCAAAGGCATCTGATGATGTCGAAGACATTAATAATATAAATAAATTCACTGTGGGGTGTTAAGTAATTGCAATTCTGCTGGTTAGTGGGACTCTGAACAGAAATTTCATCAAACTGGGGGGAAAACACTCCAGAAAATAATCTCAGTTTATTTCTCTCCCTCCTATACTTTATTCTGCTTATCAAATACCGGCCATGTTGCGTGACAAAATACAAGGCTAGATGCACATTTTATCTGATGCACTACACCACTCCCTTAGTGCAACTGTGTGGAAAAGCTTCTTATGTTACCTGGAAAATGTAGGGTAAAAATGACCATATTTTCACGTTAGGGATAGACTTTTCTGAATGCTTCACAGACTCATTTGAAGTAGGAAATAGTACTAAAGTATACATATGGATAAACGAGTACACACTTTTTTTTTTTCCTCTGTCTTATATAGATTCTGTATGAAGTAATCTGACTGGAGACTTTGCACAGCTAAAATATGATTTCAAAATCTTGAAGATAGCTTTGTTGTAACCTAGTTAAGGTTTCTTTTCCACTGTACTATGCAATGCCTAATTCCAGGAGATGGCAGAACCAACACAAGCTTTCTAATTTCTACCTTTAAAACAGATGGTTGTTAGTACTGCATGAGCCAGGGACCACCAGCAAAGGGATCCCTCAGATATCACCACAACATTCAGCAGTTTTGTTGTCATGCACCAGCTGAGGGCTGGTGTCACTCAGCAAGGAGGATAGCAGATTGAGGGAATACTTCTGGTCCTGCCATTCATTCTTCCTGAGAAAATCTGCAAAAAGAACTCCTGAAATATGACTGAAGAGGTAGTCTGGTTTGTGGTAAAAGCTGAAAGGACAGAACCAAACACCATCCTAGTTACCCCAGCATGTCACTGTTTTCAAGAGAGAATGCATTTAGAAATTCACCTAGAATTTGCTAAAATTAAACAAACTTGTAGTTAACTGAGATCAAGTAAATCTCATGCCTCATTTAAAAGAACCCAGAAGCTTGTATCTCTCCTTTATAATTTGAGGCCAAATTTCTTTTTAACCACAATAGGGCAGACCTACCTAGGGACTACATGAGGTGAGAAGCACAGGGCAATCCCATTACCTATTGCTCCTTTCTGCCATCTTTTCTTGTTCTTGTCCACAGTTCTCCAAGTGGCTTTATCTAAAGTATGTCAACATTGGGTCAGATTACACATAATTCTTTTTTTTTTTTAGTTTTTTATTATGAAATAATTTCTTATTCATATTTCCTGGCCCAGCAACTGCCCATGTTATTTTGTTGCCTGCAAGGCAGGTGGAATTTGAATAATGGCTAAGTTGAAGGCAGAGTCAGTGCATAGTAATCCAATTGTTTCTTGTGAATGTAAGTTAAATAACCTGTAACATATATAACACAAACTCTGCTAGAAGATCCATTGCTCAGTGATGGAACTGGACATCTTCCAAGTAGTTAATCTTTAGCTAAAATAAGTTCTTCATCATTCAAAATGCAACTGGTAGAACTGTACTCATCTTGTTGCAAAGAAAATTGGTTCACAAGTCATACTATCCCTTATGTCTTTAAAAAAAAAAAATCCTCTACTTAGATGCTAGCTGTGCACAGACTAGATTTATCCTGCTATAAAAAAAGATACCAGGACCCTGGAAAACCTGGCAATTTTAGCTCAAGGATTCTGTTATTACAGAATGTAGCAGTGCTGATACCAATCTTAATACATCTTATTTTTATGTGACAATATCAGAGGAAAATTTTGTCCCATCTGGGACAAAACAAAAACCCAAAACATAACTCCACTGTTCTATTGAGTTGTGCAAGTAGGTGTGCAGCTACAGAAAGTGCCAGCAAATTGCACAGTAAATTGCTGTGAATGTGCATCTGAGGTGTTCTCAATGTCGCATACTCAGGACATGCACCAGTAAGTGATAAAATTATTGGACCTAATAAAGAAGCATTAGTTGAGTTTCCGTGAGCCAAACTGCACAGGCATATAAATCATCATGAGGCACCCTTTGGCTCAAAGAATGTCTTTAAATTTATGAACTGTCCAGCTATCAACTCAAAGCTGGCTCTTCAGCCTCCCATAAATTGCACATTGGAAATTATAGACCTGCTCTTTAAAAGTGACTGTGTTTGCATGGGACTGACTTAGAGCACCTCAAAGAACTCTGATGAGAAGGAGGGAGTTTATTCTTCTAAATATCTTTCATAATAAGGAGAGATCTTAGGCTCAAATGGCTGCCTACAACATTTTTCAGCATTACAGTAATGACAGAAACTACCAGAATCTAACTTATTTGTGTTGCTACTATGAAGACCAAATAGATTAGAGTCCTTGGAATAATTTCTTTTATCTCGCACCCCTCTTCTCTCTCACTTTTCTTTCAATTTTCCCTCTTGTTCTTTTAATGAACATTCAATAGTTTCGGAGCAAGGTGAGCCCCATTCAAAGTTTAAGTTTATGGATAAAAAAGGTATAAGGCTTGCTCTGTCCTTCCTGAAAAAAAAGCCCAAAATAACAAACTTCAAATTTGTGTGTCCCTGGATAAAAACTCGATCTTTCATGTTCATACAGTCTCATTTTTTAGAGGAGAGGTAGACACTTGCATTAAAGTTGAAGTGACAAATAACTCCCTCAACATTCATAACAATGGATTAAGCTGACAATATAATTCCTGTTTATATAATGCCTTACTGCATGGGATGCATTTACACTTCTACCCAAGTCATGATCTAGAGCATCAGTTAATATGAAAATTATGCATTTAGGTTTGTTTAACAAATGCTAGACAGATGGAGTGGAAAAGTCCACTTAGGTTTTTTCTGCACAGTTTCTAAAGGCAGTTTTAAAAATTTTTAGTTAACAACTACGATATTAATAATTATTTCTACTTTTATTATAGAGATAGTTACATAAAGCAATTTTATGCTTTGAATACAATGAACAATTCCACCTGTGCTCCATTCTTTGCTTTTATTGCAAAAGGCTGTGCTTTTATTGGGAGGCTATTTAATGCAAATAGCCTTGCTATAACACCCTGTATTAATATCTTTGCTACATATAACCAAGGGTGTTCATGTCACTGTGCTTATCACCATTCCCTGACCCTGATGGGGCAATACTTCCAAGAGGAAGTATTGCTCTGTGTATGGAAATTATAAGTACAGCACTGCCTGCAAGAAAGACAATAAAAAAAATGCCTCATCACAGTGTCCTAAAAACATTCCAGTTGAGCAGTCATAGTGTTTTTCTCCTGATCTTAAAACATTACTGGTTGTAAGAGTTTATCTATAGGAGATTTTTTCACGGAGCGGCATTTAAATAGTTCTTGTGACTAATACTGTCAGCTGTAGAAGCACAAATGAATGAGTCAAGGTGGCACACTCCCAGGTTTGGAGGCTGCTAATGAAACCTGAGGGATTCCCATGATTCAGGGGACTATCTGCACAGACAGCCATGACTGTGTTGCAGTTTCTGTTCCTCATTAAAATCTGTGCCCAAAGGAACCAAGATGCTGAGGTCTAAACCAGTCCATAAGCGGAAGCTGAAAATGGAGACTCTGTGAATATTTCTGAAAAGAAAAATAAGCTACAGTAGAAGTGTCTCTGGCAGGCTTAATAGTAAAGAAGAGTCTATTTGACATGATTGAAGCTGCAACACGAATGGAAGGGTTTCCAGAAAGGAAAACAACCAAGCAAGAAGTGTGCAAGCTAATGCACAAAGATGAAAGGTGAGTGGAAGCTAATCTGAAGCCTTTGCCAGTCTCAGTCATTATGCCAACTGGTCACTTACAGAGTAAGATTGTTCTGCTTTTAAGATTAGTCTTAGTTTTCTTACGTTGAATGGTTTTTGTACTAGTGTATCAGAATATTTTTGTATAGAAAGTAGTGGTACTTCATCATTACTCCCTCTGATGAACACATCCCTTTAGGGACCCTTTGATAACCTGCCATGGCTCCCACTAGTTTTCCTCTCTCGCCCTTACCTTCAAAACAGAAGTAAACATGGGTTTGGGTTATTTAGGTAGAAAATCATGATTGTGTAATCTAAGAGCTAGATTTCTCAACTGGAGCAGAAAGCCCTCAGAAGTCAACCCTTTACCAGCATGATTTACCTGATAATTAGCTTGTGGATCATAGATATTTACAAAAGAACACTTATCATAAGAACTGGAAAAAAAAATCTGAGCCAGCTATCATCCTAATTTCTGAATCATATGAATTTGACTTAATATATGCAAGTGAATATTTTTTGCGATAAGTTTGCAAGCACATATGCATGTGCATCCTCAAGATAAGTGTAAGTGAATGTTTAATTTATTTATCTATTTTATATAATCCCACAACTTTTATTTTCAGCTGATGGATAGCAAATCCCTATCTTTTTTGACTCACACTAGTTTACAAATACATACACATAAAATAGTTTCTACATAGAATTCTAGTTCCTAGAGAATTAAAGAATTCCCTTCACAAATAACCTTGATTTCAAGGCAATTGAAGTTAACCTAGGGTTATGAATCATGCATTATTTATTTTCCTTATGACTGCTAGATTTGATTAAATATGTTTATAATAAAAATGGGGGATTCAATTTCATTTATCTTTTGTTAACAAAGATCCTTGTGTGCAGAACTTGGAATTGTCACCCTTGCCTCTTAAACAAATTCCAGAGGGAGAAAAACTCTCCTCAGAGTTAACCAGAGTCATATTTCATTTATTGTTGGGCTTTCTAATCATATTTTCTACCCATTATTAATTTGTAATTAAGAAGCGATGAGCAAAATTATTGCAAAGTTTCATTTCTGCCCCAATTAACATTTTGGATTTTGCTTTGGGGTCTTCATTACAAATAAGTTGTCATACTAAATGATGTGGCAAGTTGTCTATATTTAGCAACCTATAATTTTAGCTTGTGTTGTACTGGTTGAAAACATGAACAACTGACATCACTGCAGACAACAGGAAAGAAGAATGAACTAATATAAAAATCCCCAATAGCATGCATTAATCTTCTGTGATGGCTTTTCTTTGAAAAAAACCAAAGATTTTCAAACTGATTAAACCTAGAGGCAAGGCTGTTTTGCATATATCTTGCAAAAAAGCCAAAACTTCCCTAAACTTTAGTATTAAATTCAGCCATGAACAAATTCTTAGATACAGTCATGTCCCAGCTTGTAATTCTTACAATTTTATTTCGTATTGCTTAAAATTGTATAGAGTCCAGTTTTTATTAAAAAAATATGCTTGCATTTCTGCAATCTGATTTCATCAGATTTTCTGAAAGGGTTCTTGAAGATATGGTTCTGTCTGTACTGCTGAGTTCATGGAGTTTTGCTGTTAGAAATAAGTCACGGTATGTCTACTCAGAGCAGAGACAGCACCTTGAAAAACTGTAATCAGCTCTCAGCTCTCTGATCAGTGCAACTGAGTTGTCCCATATTTCTCACTTATTTCAGTGATAGAACCTGGGGTAATGGCTTTAAGCTGAAGGAGGGTAAATTTAGATTGGATATTAAGAATTAATTCCTCCCTTGGAGGAGAGTGGTGAGACCCTGGCACAGGTTGCCCAGAGAGGTTGTGAATGCCCCACCCCTGAAGTGTCCAAGGCCAAACTGGATGGGGCTTCAAGACAACCTGGTCTAGTAAAAAGGTATCCCTGCCCATGGCAGGGGGTTGGAACTAGTTCACCTTTCAGGTTCCTGCCAACCCAACTGATTCTAAGAGTCTAGAAAAGATCATCTGAACATTCAAGTGCTCCAATATTCTATCTCTAGAGGGTCTGCACATTCTAACATTCTAATATCCAATGAAAGAGGGTCTGAATATTCTGAAATTCTATCACATAATGAGAGTCAGAAATCTTCACTGGCTCAATAGCAGGATGTAGCACTGTTCACTGTGGCTTTCCAAATACAAAAGTCTTACTATGAAGTGACTGATTAGCATAAAAAAGGAATTAAAATTCTTAGTGGTTGAGATATTTTTGAGGTGGAATCTGATTTCTCTGTCGCCCTGTCCATCTGCAGACAGATGATATCCACCCTTGATATCAAGCAGTATGACAAAAAAAGTGTTAAACATAGGATTAACATTGCAAGAGTTTTATGTATTATTACTTCCAACTAGTGTAAGTTGACAGGTGCCTGGGAGTTCTGCAGTGTTTTTCCAAATATTAATTTTAATACTTTCCAATAAAATTGTTTATGTGTCATGTTGGCATAATTGCTTGCAGATACAAATTAAGAAGTAATTTCCTAAGCTGAGCAGAATTGAAATCTCATAGCATTAAAGTAGGAGTAAATAAATACTACAATATATTTTGTAGAGCATTTTAATGCATCATGTACCTCATAAATCAGAAGAAATGCACTTCTTCCCTTGCTTTCCTGGATTTATTCCTAGAGAAGATAGGGTTACCTAAGCTAAAGTCCTGTCCTTAAATTAATCCTTTGTATTTTATCTCTACAGGTCTCATGTATGAAATAAGACACTGGATAATGGTGATAATGGGAAAAAAAAAAAGCTTAGTTAGAAGTGGATACAACCAAGTCAGGCCAATGAGCACCATAAAATCTGTTTGAAGTCAAAGTGCCTTTGCCAACCTGTTTTGCCAAATGCCAGCTTAATATTCCAAAGGTTCCAAGTGGGATCCTTGGAAATATGTACAAAATATTTTCTGTCAAGTTGTTTTCTTTTTACACAGATAATGTTTAGCTCACTTAATCAACCAAGCTGCAAGGATTGTAATATATCTCCAGAGCAGAGTGGGGAGACATTCATGAGTGTGCTATTATATTACTGAGTGGCTGTTTCTCCAAGTTTCCCATTGCCCCTGAAGAACCCCTTTCAAACAGCAGGTCTTTGGCTCTACTGAATAGCTGTGGATTTATTCTTAATAACAGACATTTTGCAAAACAACATAAAATTCTGAATAAATCAGACCGGGGTGGTTGTTTAACCTTGAATCCAAGTGCCAGAGCAGAGCTTCTGTCCACATGTCCAAACTATTTTTTCCTCAGAACTGTGAGAATATATCCCAATTGTCTTTGAAAACAGCATGTTCCACATGTTAGGTCTTGAACTGAGCACTAGCATCATTTGGGAGAGTTGTGTGTTAGCTGGCATGGGCCAGGACAGCACCACAATGGGTTAAACAGTTTGGATCATCACAGGCCGCTGCAGCAACCCATGCCAACTTTTGGCATGGCCAAAAGCTTGATTTATTACTGCATACGTAGCCTAAGAAGTCCAAGAAATCCCGTTACGAGACATTTTCTCTGGATATCTAAGCAGTTCACAGGTTACAAAGACACAGAAACAACTTTCATGTACAAGGAAGAAAGCAAAAGCCCAAATCCCAGGTGGCCCTCTACCCAGTGGCTGCACAACTACACGGTGGTTACAAAGCACACTTATTCCTAACATGCCTCTTTTTGAAAGCAATATCTCTCATATCTGTTGGGGAGAGGAGTTTTTCTCCTTTGAACCAGTAACGGTGCTTGGCAGTAACTCCAAGCTGCCATTCTGCACTTACCACTAAGTCTCTCTAGGAAGTCTTTTTTTTTTTTTAGCTAGAGAATGAGCTGTTCATTTAATTCTTCTGTAATAAAGATGCTTTTGGACTCTTTGTGTGGATACAATGAGCAGAAGGGCAGCACTAATGATCTCATCAAAGCTTCAGAACTGTGATGCTAGAACTTCTCATTCTAGCAACTCTGCAATGCCCAATTCATATCAGCTATCAGAGCTAAACTCTACATACCTTATGTTTCCAGCTTCTGGACCATGAACTTGGCTTGTCACAGACCTGAAGATCACTAGAAAGAAAACTGCTGCTCAGACCTGCTGCAAATTTAAAAGAGATCATAAAAACACTGTAATATCTATTACCTTCTCCTTAATAAAACCAAAAAGCAGGAGTAATTTACCTACCACCTGCTCTAGGCATGTGCTAGAAAAGCAAGGAGATACAAAGCTTGAGGTCCAACTTCCAATCAATCGAGGTAGCAGAAAAGTTGAGTTTTCTCATTTTTATAGCTCTGATTATACCCAAACCAGGCTAAGCCAAACAAAATGATTGCTATGAATTGAAAAACAAACAAACAAAAAATCCTGGAAGAATTTTCTGGAAGAATTAATATCACCTTTCACCGTGGTTGAACTCCTCTTTGGTAGGTCCCGTTAGGTTGTGGAAGTGGTCTGGGCTTTTTCTATCCTAACCATACAGCCCACCAGCCAGTGATTCACACTTGGCAAATGCTAAGAACAATGCAAAATGTACAGTAAAACTGCAGAGGAGATAAAGATACTAGCCTTATGGCTAGTCTACCAAAAAAAAATGTAAAATAAGACTAATTACTATATCTAAATATTAAATTTCACATATTAATGCATGCAAACATGTTCATAGACCATAACATCATTATAAGTTTTGCTTCACCCTAGTGAAACCAGGACAGGTATCTCCAAACATCATTTTACAGAGAAAACTGGGACATTCCACACATTCAACAATGTCACATGCAATTCTAGGTTTTTGGTTTTGGTTGCCCGAACTAACAACTCAAATAAGTTATGATAATAAGCTGCACCTAAATTAGGTTTCTGTAGTTGTGTGATGTTTTCTAATAAAGTTATTAAACCAGGGGAAAAAAAAAAAAAAAGATTGATCAAATACATTACCTTGTACAGGTTATTTTACTCAGATAAAAAAATTGAGCAAATTACCATGAATTAAACATTAGATGCAGTTTCCCCTTTTGATTATGCATCTGCAAGTCAACTTGATAAGGCAGGAATCATCAGATACAAAGGTGTTAGAAGAAAAACAATTATAATTAAGTTTAACATAGCCAGAAGCCAACCCTTCATTACATCACTGAAGAAATTTCATGTTAATGAGAAGGCACATCTTCTCAAACAGACAGTTTCACAGCTTTAGAAAATGAGAACTGCTTTTCCTTCTAGGCAAAAAACCAACAATGACAAAGTAATTTTCCAAGTTCTGAGGTCCTGCCAGGACCTACCTAGAACTACTATATTTGAATTCCTCTGCTTTCCAAACATGAATACCAGACCACTTCTCTAACTTTGAGAAAAGGATTTCAGATTTATTTTGCTTGCAGGCACCACATTAAGAATCTTTTATTCCAAATGATAGTTGCCACTTCACCATTCTATTTCTTATTTGGATATTACTTTGAAGACATTTGTAAACTAGGAGTGAATATATCATGCTTTGGACTATTACTATATGTTACGTATCCAAAGTGATCAGTCTCTACTCAGTTCTTTGATAGTATAATTTATAAATCATAGTGCTTTATATGAATTCATGTTCTCTTAATATTTCCACTATTCCCACATTCAGCTTTTATGTTTTTACCCAAACTGCATATGAACGTCTCTTAATAATTTGGGGTTTGGGTTTTTTGTTTGTAGGATTTTGTTGTTGTTGTTGTGGTTTTGGGGTTTTTGTGTTTTGTTTTCTTTTTTTTTTTGGTTGGTTATTTTAGATTATAGACAAAAAGGATTCTACGGAAAACCACACTGAAAATTTGCTGAAGTCAAGGTAAATGATATCCAAACCCCACCAAACCACAAACCCAAAAGGTTAGTCACAGTCACCCTTAAATTCACACTGCTCACTAGCAGTCACCTTCCTTTAGCTCATGTACCTGATTTTGGCTTTCAAGAACATTTATTGTGTACTTTTCCAAGGAACTGATATTTAGGAGGCTTATTTCCCTTCATGTTCTTTTCTGACACTCCTTCTTTCCCCCAGTCTCTAACAAGGTAAGCACAACAACTGCCATTTTTCAGTCTTTAAAACCCTGTTCATCTCTGTTGGTTCCTAACATTATTAAACACTGGGAAACAAATTCACTGCACAACCCTGAGGGGTTTAGTTTTATACAGAAGTATCTTTCCCATTAAAAGATTTCCTTCAGAGTTGATGTCCCTCCACCCATCTGGTCTCCAGGTAGACCAGATAATATTGTTAAAAAATCTTATTCATAAAATTAAAAATGGTATGGGTTAGAAAGATCATCTTGCTCCAAACCCCTGCCATGGGCAGGGACATCTTCCACCGGACCAGGTTGCTCCAAGCCCCATCCAACTTGACCCTGAACACTTCCAGGGATTCACTGCCTTGTCCTGCTCATTAATGCAGCCTTTTCTGAAATACACCATCCTATATAAACAAAGTCTATGGAATGATAAAGAACAGCGGGACCTCAGTGAGTTTGTTCTTTCTAAATACACCTGCAGAACTCAAGGCACAAGTAGCACATTGCCATTCCAAGACAGGGAGTGCCTTCGCTGTTACTACTCAGAGAAGCAGCTGATTATTCTGTGATGAAACTCAAAGGGCTAATCTCAAAGTTTAACAATTAATAGATTTAGGTAGCTAGATTTCTGTATGATGACATCTTTAACCTTTTTCTGCTAAAGTAACAGGTATTTCTAAGCAAATGCAGACTTTTGGAAGGAAAATACCTGTAGAAATACTCAAGGACATCTAAATTTTATCATTTTTCTTCTCCCCTCTACTAGTCAAAAAAGACTTCAGTGAGCTGCTCTGCATTATACAGGGACACCAACTTCCCCCACTTCCAGAAGGCTTTACTTACTAATTAGCCCTTAATTAAAATGAGCTGCAGCTGGTTTGAGACACTCCCCTCTCCCCAGCCTCAGTGCCCTGTTTCTAATTTCAGGACTAATAAAAATTCCCACAAGCCAGCCTGGCCCGGGTACTTTTCTTGAGAGAGTGTGTTCAGCATTTCTTTAGTGCTCTTTCCTCTTCCTCTCCTGTGTTTGTCTTCTAAGTACGTAATTTTAACAATAGCTTTTTTTTTTTTTTTTTTCTTTTCCTTTTTCCCCCCCCCTCCCCCCCCAGTGTTTCTTTGCTGTTTAGGAAGTATTGCTGTAGTAAATTATATATATATTTATTTTTTTTCTTTTTCCTGCCTTGAAACTTATTTCAATTGTTGATTTGAATAGACTGAAAGTCTAACAGTAAAGGGTTGCTGAAGGCCAGTGCAGATGTCTCATGCTTCCCAGATATTGCTGCCAACACATTTTAACTGAGGCTTGTGATGTCTCTTATTCCTGCCTTTCCACTCAATTGAATTAAATTCCATTTGCTTTTTGTGATGAGGACAAACATCCACGACGGATGAAACTAAAGCTTGCAAACTCAGTCTGACCTTCCCTGGATTTCCACATGCCTGGAAGGATGAAAAGTCTGGCCAGCCTCTTAAGTGTCTGTGTGGCTGTGTCTCACCATGTTGCTAAATAAATATCACTGAACAAACCCCATTTCAGCTTCCTCGTTGTGTTCCTGACTCACCCTTCTGAAAGTTAATCTGATATAAGCAAAGAGACACATTAAACTCTCCAGGCAATGCTTTAAATGGTTACTGTACCAAACAAATTGAGCTCTGAGAGGAGTTTTATTAAAAAAAAAAAATCTGAAAGGAAAAATGGGGGAAAAAATGAAGTGTATGGATGCATTCACTTAGTTCTGAAAGAGCAACTTGAAATCATGGTTTATTTATTCCATTAAAAAATATTTTCCACCTAAGTATAACCACTAATAGAATTCAGTCACTGTGAGCAGGAGAGGCAAAAAAAGGAAGAGGCAAAGAGTGGCTGTAAATTCACTTAGTAAAAATAACCGTTTTTTCTAAAAATTTGCACATACAGTAAAAATTATGAAACCTATAAGATATTTTAGTGCATTTCTCACTGATTTTGTTCTACTCTCATAAATACATCCATAATTTTATCTCCTCTATTCACATTAATTTACTCAAGCCTCCTTCCTTTGCCACTCCACCCCTATAACTTGGGATTTTTAAGTGTTAATATCTTTAGGAGATTTCAGTGTGATGACTCTTCTCCATGAAGCTTTTTGAGTAGATGATATTGAGAAATTAAAATACTAGCATGATTGTTATGGGACCAAGGAGTTACCTGTTTTCTATCCATGGAATTCGGAGAAATAGAGTCCAATATGTGTATATGTTGTGTATTTATCCCTGAGGTGTCAATGGCAAAACTAAGGCTCTTCCTGAAATATATGATGTAAAAGCCACTGGACAATGACAATGATGCCTTCTCAATACATAATTTTTCAAATACCTGCACAGTGCTTTGGAAATTCTTTGGTGAGGAAGGAAATCTGAACGATTTAAGCACAATCAAATGTACACAATATTAAGCCTTGATAAATACCTCTTTCACTGTGGGTGTTTCCATCTGTGAATTTGCTATGAGTTAAAAAAGTCAGAATAAAAATCCCAGATAATGAAACTTATTTAAAACGTGTTTGTAAAAAGGGACCTAACTTTGAAACAACTTCAGATTAAGGGATGCATTAAGATCATGTTTAACTTGTAGAAAAGTTTCATGAGGCAGCTTTGTTTCCAATTAGCGTTCCAAATAAATGTAAGGCATTTTAGCATTTATCACGTAGAGAACATTTTTCATCTGCTTTTAATCCTCAAAAATCCCAGGTTTTACCCTTGGTGATGATCATCAACTGCGGTGACTTATAGCAATAATTCCCATATCTCATGAGATTTTGCTTTGAGTCTGAAGTGGAAAAAGCCCTTAAAGTTCCATCTGGATGTAATTTTGTTTTGCCAGTTGTAGTTATAATGCAATTTTCTCCCCTATCAGGACATATTCAAATGTTGTTTCAATTTAAAAGGTCCTCACAAAGGGAATTCTCAGATCTTCCTGTTTAGGGACACGCTCCAGATGTGCCAAACCTTATGAAGTTGTGTGCTGCCTTTTCACTCTAATATTTTTCCCCCTTTTGTAGCAACTGATATTTGTGATAAATTCATCAGGATACTTCTAATAGTGTCCTCCAAAGATACTTCTGCCAGATGATATCGAACACCAGGTGTGTAGTTGAAAAAACACAATCAATGGCTGGTTGCCCTCCATGCCTCAAGTCTAAATATCAGTCAGGTTGGGGAGTGTCATTTGCTCCTTTTTACTCACAAGGGCTTTTCTTTACAAACACAGTCCACAGAATGACAGATCCTGAATAGCTGCAGTTTAAAGTCTTACTGAAAATTCAGCAGACCTCACCAAGCAAAGACAGCGCTTTCTCTTCCTTCCAAAAGACTATTTCCAGATGCTAATCCTAAATTTTACAGTATTAAAGTTATCTCTTCCAGAGGAAGTTGATGGGTTTTTTCATGTTGTGTCTGTCCAAAGGAAATAATAAGAAAAAGATAGAAAAAAAAAGATACATATGAATTTATCTCCTTACTGGAAACATAGAGGAACTTTGAACAGAAAAACTTTGTGCTTTTGTTAAAAAGCACAATGTGCAAGAAGCAGAAATCTCTCACCCAGTAGATGATTAAACTTCCTTTTGCAAGGGAATTAAGAAAGATGTTATCATCAAGTTTAGGATTTGCAGTTAGCATGCAATTGGAAGAAAAATGTGTAATGGGAAAAGAATAAAACTTTTCTTTCTTTTTTTCTCCAGCACTCCGTGTTTCAGGCAGTGAGCTAGAAAACACAGGAAGATGTAAGACTGCCCTGCAGCTCCAGTAAGTTTAGTCTCATGTTACTTTCCTATAAATGTCCCTGAAGGTAAAAGGCAGTGAGTAATCAGTTCAGAAAATTGCTATACTCACTTTGTGTGACCAGAGGTGAACACTTTTTTAAAAGACAGTGAGAAATAAGGAGCATAATGAGATCCTGTGCTCATATTTTAGCCAGACATAGGATGATAAAATGTAAGTATGGTGTGAAGGAAATATAGAAAGAAAATCACTGTAAATATCTAATGCAAAAAGTAACTTGGGTGAGCTGATTTATATCCAAGTGCAGTCATTGTAAAATCTATGGAATAAGTCATTCTAAAATCCATGGAAAACACCGATTTTTAATGTACAGGCAGCGCAGTCATTAATTTTTGACTTACTTGTACTTGACCTACCTCGTGTACTATTTACACACATCTTAGAAAAAAATGAGATTTAGAAGTGAGTGAAAAGAATAATATTCTCTCTACAGGCAATTGGCATTTTTCAATATATTAACAAATGCTGAGTATCTCTTTAATGGAACCAAGGGGAGGGGTTTGGCCTTGTCCATAGAGTGAAGTTAGTTATTAAGCAGTAAAGAAAATAAAACATTAGGAAAGAGACTTCTTGACTTGTTGGGCTGAAGTAATAATTTATTTCTGAAGGGGTGACACTGTGCGTTAATGTGGTATCACAAGGAAGGCGATATAAGGAGATTTGAGCTTTGAGTGCTTTTAGGTTTGTTCTTGTCTCAGATTTGTGGATCAAAATGCATTTCACATGTTTGATCTGAGGATGTGATGCATCACATTTCCTTTGGAGGACAGTTACAACACACTGTGTGAAATACAGTCTGTTTTTCCAGTCTGTAGCACTTTGGAGAAAGACAAACATGTATCACTGCATCTTAAAATTGGTACCACGTGAAAATGTGGCACACTCTTTAATTGACTCAGAGTAAAATTTTCCGTGAGTTAAAAATGGTACTTCTTAATATGGGTTCAAAACAATATAAAATATTGTATATATATATATATATATAAAATCACAGGCAATGTTATCAAGGGTTGGGTGATAATACTTAAAATTTTTTCTCCCTGTAATGGGTGTGTAGAAAGAACACAGAGAAAGATGGGAGGGACAGGTAAAAATGGTTCATTCAAGTGGCGGCATTTATCTAGTGGATTTCAGGCAGAAGGAGATATTTCTATTCAAGCCCATGGGTATATTTGTAACAAAAATGTTTAGATAGGCCTAGAAAAAAAAAAGAATTTGAAGAAGAGTTGGCTTGATATGTCCCCTTTCATACCCCATAGTAGTATAATCAGGCTGAGAAAACAATTAATCTCAAGGTACACAGGACTTCTGGAAAGACCATGGCTGTACCAGGACCCAGATGTTGCAATAATCCTATTTAGATTGAGAAAACAAGAACTAAAGGAAGTTGTACAAGAACACACACAGTCATAAGTCAAGGCTGGATGGAACAGTCAGTTTGAAGTTTTAGGATTCTCTTTGCTTCCTGTGTTTATGATGGCTAAGGCATTGATTAATCTGGAAATATTTTAATTTCTGAAGCATTTTGGAGAAATAAAAAGGCGTTGAGCATCTGACAGCCAAAGTCATGACATGGAAAGAAAATGTAGACTTGGCTTCAGAAACAAGTAGTTCTCCCTATGGTTAACCATGAATCCATTGCATTTTTATTGTGGTAAGAAGAAGTAAAAAAAGTGTAATATATGAGAGATTCCATAAGGAAAGGAACAGGTTCTAGTGAAAACACCATGTACTTAAGGAGGAAAGATTCCTTTTTTTACAATTTAATAAATATTTAAAAGCTCAGATTTGCAAAAGATTTTTCCCATCAACTTTAAGTATTAAATGAAGGGAGGTAAACTGATAAAGGAGAAAAGATAAACTTCATATAGAATGATCATCACAGAAAATGCACATGGACTTTTTTCTGACTATGTGGTTCTAATAAACACCTGTGTATTTATATTTTTTTCTCCTTGAATTATGTATACATCAGCTGCAGAGTCTATAAACATAAAGAAAACTTACTTCCTAAAATATTTATGCCATGTCTAAAATATTAATAATGACAGGAACTTAATTCAAATGAAAAATAAATATATTTACAGTATGTTCTTTTTTTGTGATTCTGAAGTGATTTAATTGAGACATTGCAGTTATTGAGACAAACATGGTCTTTAGTTTAATTGCTATACAGAGCTTCCATATACTTTTAAACTGTATTTAAAAATAATAACAATGTTATCAAATGCTAGTGAAATGTGAATGACTGTTAAAGCTCAAATATGCCTGTGTGAAACTGTCCTCTTTATTTGGTGTTACTTCATAATCTTTCCAGAGTAACCAGGTAGAGAAGGAATAAAACCACAGAGTTTGGTAAAAAGCACTCATACCAATATATACATATATATACATATATTTAAAAATAAGTGTTTATTCCAGGCAATACCATTCCTGGAAGTGTTCAAGGCCAGACTAGAAGAGTCTTTGAGCAACCTGGTCTAAGTGGTCTAAGATGTCCCTGCCCACGGCAGGGGGTTTGAATGAGATGATCTTTAAGGTCCCTTCCAAAACACTCAGTGACTTCATAAGATATTCAAGTGGATGTCATAAATATTTAGTGCTGTTTCTAATATAGTATAAATTTTATAAAAATTATGTAGAATGTGTTATAAATTATTACAAATCCATTATAAATTTTCAGCATGACTGTTGAAAACAAAGAAGAAACAAAAATTCTGTAAGGCTGCAACAGAGAATAAAAATCAGTATTGATCTTTAGACACCATTAGTCTCTACGTAAGAAAGCAAAGTATATCTCCATCTTCTTTATATGAAGGTTGTATGTATCGTTCAATGAGCATTCAGGGGATTTTTAGTTCAAATTATAGAAAAAATTCCATGAAAAGAAGTAGCAAATGACCAGAAAGTTCCTGTAAGTATTTAAATGGATTAGAAAAGGTTTTTGCAAATTCATGTAAAATTATTCCAACCCTCTGACTGTTAAACACAATCTCATGCATAAATTGGGATTCAGAAAGCCCATAAACTGCTGATTGCAGAGAGAATGTCCTCAGAGAACAATCTACCTGCATCATACCTATTTCCTTTATAATCCAAGTATCCTCTTGCCAAGCGGGATATTGGGTTAGGAAGAAACAGTAGCCTGTCTCAGTGTGGCTATTTTTTGGTTGTTACTGGGAGAAAACAAGATTTAAGTACCTCAGCAGTTAATTGTGTTTGTAAATGTGTCCCAGACTTAAGGCTGAGCATGCAATTAATTTACTTGCTGATTTGGTTCTTTTGCAGGATTTCATTCTGCAAATAATTGCAGAACTCTAACAGGTTCCAGTGATCACAGCACAGTCAGTTCACAGGAGCACACCTTATTTTGCCCTGTTCAACCACTTCTGACAGGTGAACTTTTGGATCTTTGAAATAAGAAATGGCTATGTAAATCTTCTGAGGTGAAATGCAAAGAGCAGTAAGATCGCATCCAATTAAAAAATAGTTCCCCAACAATGTTAACTTACAGGTCACTCATCTTTTTAAGAAGCCATAAATAATTTATTCATCGCTAATTAGATGCATCTACTTTACCATCATATCTCCCATTTAATGAGCAATATGAGAGCAGTATAGCAAGGTAAAACCATATGACTTGTCAAAAAGGAGTCAATTAAAGGGATTCTCTTCAGGAGGCCCTAATACCATTCTGCACAGGACTACATCAAACTCAACTTTCTGTCCTCTGGGTATTTTTGAGATTTCAAATCTTTTCTGTCCCAAACTGAAATAATTGGAGTGAATCTGTTTATTTGTTAGAAAGGCAAAGGCACATCAGTTTGAATCAGTCATTCTGTATGTCCTGGTTTCTTATATTTCTACTCTGTCCTGCAATGTGCTGTCAGGAGACTGGATTAGGATGAAGCTTTAGTGTAGCAATTCTTAGGATGTTGGAAGGGAAAATTAAGGTTTTTTTATGAAGAGTTTTGAAGGGTGAAAGATACTCCCCATGGTCCCATGATGTGGCTCCTGTTGGCCTGGCAGCATGAACAGCGGAGAATGGTTGGAACACGGCCATGGACAGACTTTTAGCCCTTCTCGCAAGCACTTGGGCAAGGCAGGAGCTTCCTTATTTTCCTTAGGAAAAGACAGCTCCAGGGGTGTATAAAAACCTTGAACCTAGCTAGAATAAGGGCAAGATTCATCTCACATAATCTTTGGATTTGGTCAGAGGTATTGACCACAGCAGGGGTGTGGGCAGAGGGGTCATACAGAGAACTCTGCACTGCAGATTTCTAAAGCAAAGCAGTGTGACTCCTACCACAAAAGCTTTGAGCTATTCATCATAAATAAGTTTTTGGTACCTCTCACTCCTTCAAGATTGAAGATATGTAAGTACAACATTTTATCTAATTCCTCAGGACTTCTTGCAAACTTTGTATTTATTTACAAAATTAGGCCCACAATTTCCACACACTGAGAATGTGGAAATTATATATCTATCTATATCTATCTATATGAGTATGTATATGCTCATAAAACCAAGATATGATACACCTTATCAGTTAAAATAGTTGATCACATCACCAAACTTCAGATTTCTGAAACAAAGCTCCTAATTTAAGGTAAAAGATAAGATTTCATCTGCAATCAATAGCAAAAGAGGGAAAACTCCAGAACCCAAAGCAGTTAGTTGGGCAACCTAATTTAGGATACCCACTGAAGAGATCCATCTTTCTGGAGACATTAGGCTTGTAAAAAACTTATATATTTTGAACAGGGAAACTGAGCTGTTAACATGAGAGCTATTCTGACCCATGTAAACCAGTATGCAGGAGTGGGAAATGAAAGGGAGCTCAAAGGTTTAAAAAGATCATGGGATGCCACCTTAGCTTATTTAATGGTAACTTTAAATTTTCATGGCAATTTAGCATGGATTAGTTTAAATTCTCAAATGGTCTGACTGAAAAAACAATCCTCTCATCTTTAATGAAAGGATAAGCACAAAGAATTTAGAGTGCAAGGGGCGAGCTTAGAAGAGCAGAGAAATAGTCTTTATGGTTCTTTGGGAGGTCTTAATTTTCATTGTTTTACATTGAAAGTCTTTCTTTTGGTCAAACAAAGCATTTCACATCTGAGGCATTCGAAGGTGATGTGTATCTTTGCACTGTGAGCACTCAGGGCTGGACTTGCAAGAGATTAGATGGAAGCCTCCTGAGTTTTAGACCCCATTTATCTTCAAGTCTCCGGATATTTCACTGTGTTTCAGTCCATGATTAATTAATTGCCTGTGAAGCTCTTAGCACAGCTTTCCCTTAAGCATTTCTTGGTTCTAACACACCTCCAGAGTTTTTTGGCTGGACAGACAGCTGTGCTCTCTCTGAGCCCATCTGCAGCATTCACTGATGTCAATGGGAGCTGTAACCCTGACACCAGGACAGAAAACACCACAGTGAGACATTTTAAAAGGTCTGCCTTTGGGCAGCTTCTAAAAGTAGGGGGTTTTATTGCTTTTTCTCTAGAATGTGTCCGTAATCTAGACATAAAGTAGTATTGTCAGGATCAATAAAACAACATATAATTCCAAATGCTCTGAATGGATTTTCATGACAATCAGAACTATTTCCAGCAGTGTTCAGGTTTGTTTATTTCTGACTTGAAACACTCTATAAATATCAGTAAGAAATTTAAGCAGGACCTTGATGATTTTAAAATAACTGTGATACCACACAACTCTTCCAGGCTATTAACTCTCCAGGAATGTACCTTGTCAGATAAATCAGTTCTGATCTTTGGCTCATGTTGTATTAGTCCCAGTTTCTTACACACAGTTCTACAGTTCTATCATTAGGTGCTGCACACTTAAGAATTTCATATAAATTAAAAAAAGCCCAAACAAACCACCCCTTTAAATAGAGCTCTTTATTTTTATTTTTGTTTAATAGAAAAAGACACAAAAAATGATGAACCCATCTTAGAGTTCCACTGCTCTTGGATGAAAATACTAAATGCAAAGTCACCACGCAGCAGCATGAATGTTAATTCCGAAAAGAAATATTCATTTATTCATGTTTTCAACAGTGGCATTCTATAAATTCACAGTAATACATGTGCATCTGGATTCTCCTGTCATTATGAGAAAGAGTTAAAATTGTTTTAAAGCCTTAATACTATTTTTTTCCTTTGATTCACAGATGTTCAACCTTTTCCAATTTGAGTTTCTCTAATTTTTTTTAAGTTGTGACTCATCATGTACCAGATTTTAGGTGTCACACAGTAGACTTGTTCTTGTTGCCTGCTTTTTGCAGAGCTCTTCAGAGTAACCCACTAATTTTTAAAGGTGACTAGATGTTAGGCTAAAAATCACTTCTGTAGATAATTGGATTTCATTATCTTTAGGCTTAACTCTGAATTTCCTGTTTTATCTATTTCCTGGTTCATCTTATATATAAAGAAAATACTCTGTGAAATCATCTCAGATGAACATTTTTTTCAATGTCTGCTGAAGAAATTTTCATTTATGAAAAATAATGTAGGTAAAAATGCCTATCAATCCTAAAAGTGCTTTTTTACATCATAGCTTATCCTCCAGATATCAGCAAGTTGAAGGCCTGCCTGCACAGCACAGGCAATAAAAATGTCATGAGAAGTATAAAGTTAATGTCATGATTTGAATGGAGAACTACTTAAAAAGTTAGAAAAAGGAATAAATAAAAAAAAATAAAAATAATTTAAAAAAAAAGACCTCTGAAAAAACACCTTGTGTTGGTGGTAGATAAAGTTTCCAAGGAAATAAATCTTTAATGATAATAATGTGAGAGTAGCCATGGAGGTGTAAACACCCATTTGTTATTTGTCCTGATTCTAAAGTTAAAAATAAAAGTCCATAAGCACAGATCAAACAGATTGACACCACTTACAACATTAAAAATTGTTCACATGCTTAAAAAAAAACCCAGATCCAAACATTACATCAAAATGTCAAAAACCCAGCATGCATAGGTATGGTCAGGTTTTTAAACTTTCTCAAAGCGCTCTTCCTCTTCTTTTCCTAAAATAATATTTGGAGAATTCAACAATTTTGTTCTGATTTCACTGGGATAGGGTTCTACTGAAATTTGGGAAGGCAGTTTTAAAAGGAAACCCCTCCATTGCTCCATGCTCTGGATGAAGAGGTGACACTGGAGAAGTGACTTGTCCCCTGTCCCACCCAGGGCAGTGTGTGAGCAGAAAACAGAGCAGGGAATCTCTTAAGGTCTCCTCTGGTGCCACTGACTCAGTTTTCTTCAGCACAAACCTTCTTCACTGCTGTGACACTTCATTGCAGCCCTTGGTTGTTCATTTGAGTGCATTATCCAACCTTCAGTTCTTCCACCAGTCGTTTTTCCCTGTTCTTAGCTGTGCTGAAATAGTGGAAGTGATACATCACTCATGGCATTCCGTTACCTTTCAGCCTGAGATTTATGGTGCTCTTACCTACATGACACTGGTAACCAGCATTTGATGTATACTCTGGTTTCACAGCTCCGTGCATGATTTGGTGTGGATCTCCATGACACGAAAGTGGTACTGAACAGCTGATCTATATTTTCACTAGTTCACTGAAAAATTCTTCGTAAGTTAGAGCTGGAGCCTTACCACTCTGGGAATCTCATGTCCTTCTTAATCTGACTTCTAAGCTGGTATCATAACACCACTACGTGAGTTGTGTTCTCGCCTGGCACTTCTGTGTTAAAGGTTACGCTGCCTCTCCAAAGATTTCATAAATTTTGAAATAAAGCAATGAATTATCATAAATCTTCAGAATCATACTAAAAAAAATTTAAAAGAATTAAGGGCAAAACCTAAAATAACAACCATAACCATCCTTGTCATGTTCCTTGTAACCAAATTCCGATTTGTCATGACTATGCATAATACCTTGTAAGTTACTGACCTTTCACAATCCAACGTGGAGAGCTGGGAATGGGGCTGACACAAAGCAGATAGCAAAAAACATTTTTGTTTGAGCGTAGAATTATTTGGCACATCTATTTCCAGAAATTGCACACAGTGCTCAATTTATCCTCAGCACTGATCTCAGGCGCTGTCAAAATTTGATTATCTCATAGAGTGTAAGGTTTATGATTGCTTTTGATTTTTCCATGGAGAATTTTCAGAAAAAAAATCTGTGTTTATAATCGAAATATATCAAATGAGAAAAATAAAGTGTCTGTCAAGAAATAAACAAAGGAAAAGTGAGAAAATAAAGACTATTATAGAAGGGAGTACAGACTGAACACACAATATGCATTTGTTGGTGTTAAATGCACACAAATGTGAAAATCTATTTATTTGTATTCTCAGCTGTATGTGTGTGCAGCTTTACACAGCTACACGTGCACACAAAAGTTTGCCATGAAGTTGAGAGAACAAAACTAGTGACACTACACACTTTATACTTTTGCGAATGAAATGTTTTCCTTCAGAACACCAATTTTATGTCTTTATCTGGGCTGCAATAATTTCTGTTTCTGCCTTCTTATAATAACAATTTTGATACTAACATATTCCACCTGCAATTTATATCAATATCAGACATCTTCAATAGCTCTGAAACTGCAAACTATTTTGATAGGGAAGCATCTGTACATATTGCTATTCTGATTGTAAAGTCTGTGAAAACATTTTTCTCCCAGGGCTCTTTGCTTGTTTTTAATATTGGAATAAAAGCAACTCAGCTACGTTGAAAAAATACTTGATCAACCTGTGGAGAAAAAACAAATATGACAGTGCAACATTACCTGCCCAACCAGAAGTGAAATTGGTCAGACAGTTATCAAAAGCCCACTAACATTCCTAAAATAACTTTTACTCTCCATTTGATGGTATCTTCTGGCTTTGATGAGTTATGATTTTAAACTGTTACCACGTTTCACAACAGGAGTGTCTGGATGTAGTTTGTGGAAGGGAGGGAACTTATCTGTGATGAGAGCAGCAGTTCCAGAGCGCAGGACTGCTTTTAGATATCGTGGCTACCTATTAAGTATTAAGAAAAAAGTGAATGTGTTTAGATTTATGATGTTCTCTGAGTAATCTGAGACTAAAAAATAACTAAAAAAAAAAACTTTCTTCCTTTTCACTTCCCAAAAATAAGATTTTAGATATGTCAATAATCATGACTATTAACTCTTATAGCAGCTCTGAGTTGCCTTTAAGGTCCTGTTTATACCGCCATTCTTAATTTTAAAAAAATTATTGATTAAAAAATGTCCGTGTTTCCTCTCCTTTTGTAGACTCTGTTAAAATGTGAAGCTGACACAGGTCACCTCAGTCACTCAACACTCAGAAAAAACAAATCATAAACAGCCACACTTTAATCTTCCAGTAGAGCAAAATGAAGAATCAGAAAATCCTTATTCATTAAGTTGCACCATTTACCCACATCTGTAAATCTTTTGAGCACATTTTGAGAATCAAGTATCCTCAAAGGCCTGAGCAGGGTAAGATAATAAATTAAATTAATTGGACGATTAACATCAGATTGGATATTAGGAAAAAGTCCTTCACTGAGAGTGCAATGAAGAACTGGAACAAGCTTCCCAGGGAAGTGGTCATGGCCTCGAGCCTGAGTGTTCAAGAAGCTTTTGGACAAGGCTCTCAGATGTACAGTTTAGATTTAGGTTGCCCTCTGTGCAGTCAGGAGTTGCACTTTTATGATCCTCATGGGTCCTTTCCAACTCAGGATATTCTATGATTCCGTGATTTGGGAAATGTAATTTCCAGTGTCTTCAAAGGAGACATTTGTCTCCAAAGTTCAAAACAAATGTAGAGCAGCACAGATTAAGTGTTTAGTTGCCTGATCTTTTTGTCTGGAAAACTTTATTCCTGCACCAATTTTTACAGTCCCCATTGTCATGTTTCAGAAAAGATTTTTGAGATCTCTTCAGGAAGATGTTCCTGGATACTAAAATACAGTGAAGTTTGTAATGAAATGCAAACTCAAAACATGCTTGGAAAGACTTTTTTGCTCCTGTCCAGTAATAGATATGTGTTCCTGAAGGGAATATGAACTGTTTGGCTGAACATCTGAACTAAAAACCATGTTACACTGCCCAGAATCATAATCTAATGCAGGTTAGAAGGGACCTCTGGATATAAACGAGTTTAATCTCAGCTCAGACCCTAAATTCAAAGTTAGATAAGGCCACTTAGGACCTTACCCATCAAAATCTGAAAATTTTTACAAATTATTTGATCACTTACCCTGGTAAGATGGTCCCAGCTGCAGCAACTTTCTTCAGAACTTTATTCCTTTATACCTGACCAGAATCTCCCTTCCTGCAGCTTTCTGCCGTGCACCCCTGGGATGAGTCTGGTTCCCATTTCCCTCAAACTCACTGTAGATAAAGGACGAATTGCAAGTAGAACCTCTCCTCAGCCTTCTCTTCTGCAAGCTGAGAAAAAAACCAGCATACCTGGCTTATCCTTTTGTGTCATGTGTTTGAGTTCTCTAAATATTTTAGTGGCACTCCACTGGACTCAATCCAGCGCTGGAAAGACTAGACTTCAAACTCCAGGGCCATCCTTAAAAGTGATTTGCATTAGATTGGTGATATTTTTGGGATAAAACCCTCGTACTGCTCCATCTGGAAATTGGTAGAGGAAACCTGGTTTATTGTACTAAAAGCTGTTGATATCTATAGATAATTTGATGTTTCTGGAAAGGTGTGAACTTCTAGTTGGCTAAAATTTATTTAAACACTCTACAGAAGTAACAAAATTGACTTTGCTACATGATTATTTTTCTAAAGCAAAAAATATTCTAATTCTTTCTAATGGATTCATACAGAGTCCTTTCTCCTAAATTACAATATGTAAGTTGTTATATCATCACCCATCCCTTTGATTAAAAAGTGCAATGAAAATGCTCCACAGATTTATAATATAATTTTTAGCACCATGTTGCTAAGGTCAAGAGTAATTTCTCCATAAATAAACATGTCATTTCATCCATAGAGAGCAGTCAGTTTAAATTATAGCTAGAGTAAAAGATTATGAATATTGTCTCTGGGAAAATTGCTGCCTTATTTACTATTAGTTGACCAGCATTCATATAAGTTATTACTATTTGACTAAACAAACTCTTGCTTTAAAAAGAGATCTGCTATGAAGGGTTATTTCAAAGGAAAAGATAACCAGCATTAGATGGAGAGGGTAATTTTGGGCTTAATTAAAAGGTACTACTGAAAATTTTTGCTCTAAATGAGACTTCCAGCCTCAAAGAGATAATTATATACAAAAAATGCACACATGCGTAATTCCATATTTAATTTAATTACTTATGTATGTGTCATAGTACAGTTTTTAGGGCCCATTTTACTGTTAATTCCAAATTAACTCCCCTGCACTGTTTTGTAAACATACATTTTTCAGCTATGAGCCTTTCTTTTAGTTTTTCAGGTCTGTACAATACATAAAACTTAATTTGCATTGTCTTTTCTGAGAATTCAATTTTCCTGAGTTAGAGACTACTAACACAGCCTTTTCATTGCAATTTATCACATTTGATTTTACATATTGTTCTGGTTTTCTGGGGTCCTGATATTGCTTTCACCTTAAATAAACCTCGTGTTCTTAAGGTACTGATATTAGGAATGAGAGGGAAAAAAGAAGCATTTCACAACTGCAGAAAATTGGCTAAAGGAGCCAGTAAAAATTTTTGTCTATCAGCTCTACTCTGTCTACAGTGCTAAATGCAGTAGAACATTTATTATTGTGACTATCCCTAGTGTTTTACTGAATAATGGTGAGTCCAAGAAACCTCTACATTTTAAAGGACAGTTTTATAAAACCAGAGGCAGGACTATCTGTGATCTGAGGTTTACCTTCACCTTCCTGTTATTTGCTTTCCTTTTTCCAACGTTTCAATTGAAAACATCTGCAGGAAATATAAATCTTTGGACAAATCTCATCTTCTTTCCAGCTATTTCTGTTCCAAAGCCACCACGCTGAGCCGAAGGAGTTGCAATGCAGGTACTTCATAAAGTAGCTGCTCTAAACAAGGCTCTCACTGAACTATCCATCCCACAGTTCACCCCACTCTCACCTCTAAGATCATGGAAATGATTTATCGTGGCAACCAGATGTCTGTAATCCACGATAACAGAAGTCAGCCTGAAGGCCTTTGGCTGGAGAAGCAAAAGTTCACACCTCAGCCTCAGAACGAGCCTTGTGGGAGACCAGAGAGAAATCTGAGGACCAGGATATTCTAGTTCTCACTGTGATCAAGGCAGTAAATTTCCAGTCCCACATTTTAAGTATTCTAGATGTACAAATACGCCAAAGACAATTTTTCACCCAAAGCCCAAAATTTTTTTAGTAGAAATTCTTAACTATCCTGTCTAAAATTAAGAAAAAAAATACAACATAACTCACAAACAAATTAAAATTCAACCTCAATATGCCATTATGCAGTGTGAATCATAATTTTTATTCTAGAAGAATATATGTAAGACTCCTAAAAGTCAGCAGGAGTTTCATTCATCCATTATTTCTGAAAATCAAAACCTAGAAATACATCAAGCAACAAGCCAAAACCAAAACCATGTGTTCTCAGTCACCTTTCTCAGGATTTGTGTGGATTTTACAGGCATCTGAAAACATGGGAACAGAAAAACAACCATAATCCCATCCATGTATTCAGTGCTGAAGTGAAATGCAATTTCTCCTTAAAAACTTTGAAAGGGATGAATTTCTAAAAAAAAGAAAAAAAAAGAAAAAAATCAGTGAATTTTTGATCCTCTGTAAACAACCATGAGAAATAGCAGGAACAAGTTCCACAGTTTAAGATGCAAGTAAAATGAAGATAAATAACTTCTCACATCTGAACTTCCCACTTCCGCGTTTTATATGATGTCCTTATTGTTGTTCCAGAAAAGTTAATTAGGAGTTTTTATTTATTCCCTTTGTCCAAGATTCCCATGATACCTCTGTTGTATGTCATGTCATCTTATTTGCCTCCGTCATCCATAACACATATCTTTACCAAATCTCATGTCCTTTCTTTAGCTGAAAAGTCCCCATCTGTCCAGGTGAGCTACATGTCAGAGACGTCTTAGAGAAGTATCACAGAACTCCATCTTTCACATATTACAAACCTTTATTTCTAGAAAATATACTCCAGAAATAATGTTCTGTTGATCTCAATAAAGATACATTTGCAGAACCTAAATGTTTATAACCTTAAATTAATGTTTGATGACTGTAGTCTCTCTTGTGCTTACAAATTTCTTATCAAAGAGGTGCTCTTCTTATGCAGTGTAAGGCTCCTCAAATGAAGTTTCGACTCAGACCAAGGTGTGGAAAACTTTGTTCTGCCCCTGCTTGTGCTGGGTGGGGATATTTTTCCGTGTGGGAGTTAAGTTGGAATAAGCAACAAGGTGTGCGGCCACAGAGACCAGTGCTGTAGTTCCACAGTCATGTTAAAGCAGCATGAGCCAACAACATCAATGAAAAAACATTCTTAGTTTCCAAAAAAACCTCACCTGGGTCAAAATGAACACCTCCTTTTCCCCGGTAAAAGTCAGTTCTAACCAGGCGTCTTGCACTGATTGGAGAAGGTATTTCTACCACACAAACCAGGAGACATAATTTGAAGAATTATCTGCAAATCTATTTATAAATACAACACTGAAATGGGACTCCTGTCAGGTTCATAGATTTTGTTTACTCATTTTCTCCTCAGACAGGGCTGCTCCTTCAGCCATTCCCATAGAAATGCTTTGCTGTGTGGGTGGATGCCTCTTCATGGAGTAAAAAGTGTTTTTATATCACTTCCATGTCTGGCTGCACAGCACAGCTAGGAAATCCGTGCGTTCTAGGCACCATCACTCAGACAGAAATTATTATTATTACTAATTATCGTTAAGTGTTATTATTTCTGCCACATGGGATACTAGGAAAAAAACAGAAATTATTACAAAATAGTTATCTGAAAGTAAAAAACAAAAATAAAATAAATTGAGACGCCCACCACCACAAGACAAATGTAAGAGAATAAAATAAATTAATTACTCAGATTTTTAGTTTGTCCCTTCTAATGCTGAAAATCCATAACTGTTGATTTGATAGGAAAATTAATTTGAAATTCAAGGTTACATTCTACAAACTCAGACACAGTATTTAAAAATGAGAGAGGTTTAAATCCTGGCACCACAGAAGTCAGTGAATATTCTGAAGTCAATGGCAAACTTCTCCTGAATTAAATGAACTTAATATTTTAAATTTAGAAAATCCAAGAGGCCAGGAATTCCCTTCTGGAGTTCACGCCTCCCTTCAGAGCATTGGGAAGGAGTGGTGACATGAAGTGTCCCATTTTCGAGTGATCTGGACATTTCAAAAGCTGGTAGAGCACAAAATACTGTCATGAGAGAATGGTGTGGAATGTTAGTGGATACTACCTTAAGTTCTGTATGCTGGAAAAATGCCGAAGAAGCTCATTTTCCACCATGGGCTCAGTAAAGGAAGTATCATACAAATCACACAGAGTTTTTCCACTCTGTATATTTGGACTAGACACGAAATAAGATCACTAAAATAATACACAAGTCCAAGTCTTGGATATCACTCTAACCAGAGTTAGTACAAACATGCAGTAACAAAGATCTTGTGTGCATTTGAAGGTTCCTATTTTACGTTTTTGTCAATATTATTATCTGCAGGAAAAAAATAAGGCCTGTGGAAAACAAAAATTAATGTATAAACAAAAATGTGTTTTGGGGGGTCATAGTTAATTACAGTTTGTTTTGTTACAACTACTTTTCCATGAATATACATAAGCCTAAGTATCCCATTATAGTTTAATTATACAGCCATTAGAAGAAGAAAATTGCTAATGAAAGCAGCAATGAAAAATATATGTTATTTACAAAACCACAAATAACATACCACAGATATTTTCAAATATCATAGGAAAAAGACGACTCTAAGGATTTCAGCATTGCATTTAATTGCTTTTATATATTATGAAACCTTTAATTAGGCAGAATTATGGGGAAGCTGGAAATGAAAACTCATTTGGGTGCCATTTTAAATCATACATCGGGCTTATTATGAGATATGAAGTGGGTTCATTCCTTCACCTGAGCTGTTGATTTACAATCTGGACTTTTAGTCACAAACTTCAAAAAAATTTCAGTAAGGTTTGACATTAACTTTTAGCACAAGGTTTTCACATTCTAGTCTCGTAACTCTGCAATATTGGCAAGCTGCATTGTTGTCTTCAGCTTCTCCCTGTCAGCAACATTTCATGTAATGACTGTTTGACACCTGCAATAGATCAACTAGATCTTTTTTTTTGCATGAAAGAATAAAGCTATAAAATAAGGAAAACACATGTGGCTAGTACCAGCCCAGGCTCTGCTACAAGACATATATTTCCAAATTATTTATTCTGTGGGGGGAAAAAAAAAAAAAAGTAGGGTTTTGTTTGCATTTTATGTTTTGGTTGTCAGTTTATTTATTTGATGGGGAAATCATTTATTTACTGCCAAATCAAAGAATTTATAGATGATAGCAATTTTTTCCAATTATACTGAAAGTTATCAAAACAGGCAAAGACTTTGTGTACGTACAGTATTTATATCATAATTCCTTATTCCGTGATGCAAAGTCTTGTTTGAGTTGAGGATTTGTCTTTCTTGCAGTGTCCATCACCAGTTATTGATCAGACTGAGACGTCAAAGAAAGACACTTTCATCCTGATTACAGAAAATGCCTCTTGCATCCCTGTTGAGTTGTATGTATAGAAATTGCAAATAATCATGACTTTTTCTACTTAAATAGTGGGGCACATCCAATTGCCTATTTCACAGCCACGTTTAATCCAAAGCACTGGCAAAGCTTCAACACACTGGAAATGAAGGGTTAAACCCTTACATGGTCCTTGCATAAAAATTATGGCTTCATGCAGAAGAAAAGTGCTGTATGTTTCAATTTGTTCCTTTGTCCAGCTGACTGATAGACCAGGACGTGCAGAACTGTGCTGGAGTGCATTTGACTCAGTGTAGTCGTGATTTAACAGCAAACTCCTTCCAAAAGAAATGCCTTTGTTCTTTGTGATCCTTTCCCCGAGCAGCCTGGACTAGTGGAAGGTGTCCCTGCCCATGGCAGGGTGTTGGAACTGGATGATCTTTAAGGTCCCTTCCAAGCCAAGCCTTTCTGTGATTCTGTGGCCCTAAGGTTCCTCCCAAATATCAAGACGCAAGACAGGTCAGTTTTGTCATACTTGTTAGAATAAAGAAGTTGGCGTTAGTCACACAGTTTGGGCAGAGGTGGGATTGCAAATTATGTTTTCTGTCTGCCATAAAGGAACTGCAGATGCCCACTAGAAAGAGGAGCATCTCCTCCAGCTGTGTTTCTGAGACAGCAGCAACTCACACTGCATGCGAGTATTTCATATAACACTCCGACATGAACCTTGAGGCAGAAGGATAGGAAAAGACAGTTGGGTAAATATTACAAATAATTCTTCGATGTTCTTTTGTAAGTCTGAAGGAGAAAAAGACATTCCAAGGAGCAGAAAATTGTATCTTAATAGGCATAATGGAAAATATTATACTGATTTTAATTATGCTGTAGCATAAAAAAAGTCCTGACACGGTTCACAATAAGTTTTGGAGCAGAGACAACGCAACGTTATGTCTGATTCTATGTTTTGCATATGCATCCATCTAAAATAAGCAAATCAGCCAAGAAAAAAATAATTATTTTTCATTTCATAATGAAACACAGGCAGTGTATGAATTTACTTTCTTCCCAGATATTTTTGCTGATTGCTAGATGAAAGTTTATAGCATTACTAATTTCCACTGGGCAGCTACAGTGAACAATAATAAAACCTGTGACAGGGAGTTGTAAAACAGGGACCAAGAACTAAGCTGCCCATAAATACTGAATTACCCATCAGCCTTTAATGTATTCTGATTAATTTCCCTACAACATAAGCAACTCTTTTAAAGTGGCCTGAGCAGTGGATTCCAGAGTTCAAAAATGACATGATCATGTTTAAAATGGGTCTTTTCTTCTTCTTTGGCCTTACTGGTGACTCAGGAATACAATATGAATATCAAATTAATTACATTCATGTAGAAGGCATTTATTTGATCTATTTTACATTCATTTCCATCAGCCTAGTGAAATGGGCTTTAAGATTAGTTTAAGTTACATTAAAAAGGGAATTTTTACATAAAACTCACAGTTTTCCACTCAAACTCATACTAAGGAGTCAATTATTTCAATTTACCTAATAAATCTTTGGTTTTTTTAACATAAGGAATTGCTAGGAAATAAATATGCTCATATACATGTGTCTATATTTTTACATAAATACCAAATATATAAAGTCTTGCCTCCTGAGGCATGCCTACAGAAAAGAAAGGAAATAATTGAAACAATAATTGTTAGTAGAAAGAAAATTTCAAATTACGTCCTTTTTTTATGACAGACAAAAGTCTTGAAAGCATTTCAAGATAAAGTGAGTTATCTAAAACAGGATATAACATCTCATTAGTTAAAGCACACGAAGATCACAAACAGCAAACTGATTTTCTTTCACTTTTTCTGTATATGCTCAGTCAACTTTATTTAAAATCTTAATAGGTGCATTTAGCTGCAAAGTAGTACAGCAGTTTTATATATAGTATTCAAACGCTTCAGAAAGGTTATATCAGTTTTTCATCCCTCCTACACTTTTTTTTTTTTCATGTTCCACTGGTTTGTCTCTGGTTGGCCTGAGCTCAACTCATAAAATGTGTGGCAGTTCCACTACGAGTAATTCTGGTTTTTTTGGTGTGTGGGTAGATCCATGGTTACAGGTCAAGACACTGAGGATGAGCTGTGCACTCATTTGGTCTGCCTTCTTTTGGCAAAAAAAAAGCCTTTAACTGAAATTTCTCCTACAGGTACAGAAGTTATGTTATTCCCACGGCACATCCAGACTGTCACCTGAGGTCTTCTGTTGGCACTGATGGCAATGTCCTCTTCCTTCCATCTCTTGATCTCTTAGGTTACAGAATCAGTTTTAAAACATAGCCCTCACCTTTTTGGCCAAAGGAACTTTACTGAACTGTAGACCAGTGTAAAGGTCAAAGATCACTCTTTAATCAGTGTTAATCATGGACTTTTCCAGTGGACTTTTGTGTACTCTGAGCTATTTTCTGATGATGATGTTATTCTCGTTATTATTTACAAAGCTGAAAGCAAAGACAGAGCAAGCTAAATTGTGATTGCTCTGGTTTTAAAACCTGCTATTGATACCTAATTATCCAAACTCATTAGTATCCTGTTATACTAAAAGTCTTGTTATGGCCAAAACAGAGCATGCCATACACATGCAGTTATTGTCAGTACAATTGAAGTTTTAACAGTCTATTTAATTCAAATTGTGTAATTACATACAGAATTACAGGAAAGACTAATTAATAACACAGCTAAAATTGTTGTACAAATACCTTCTGGATCTATACTGCCCCTTTACTCTGGTGTTTTGCTCACTTTCCTCATGTTACTTGTGATTGTTATAATTACAAACTAAAGCTGATGTAAAACATAGTTGCTCATTTGACACCTTATGGTTTCATAATTGCTACTACAGAGAAATCACCACAAATCAGAGTAAGCCAAGGTGAGTTCAGATAAGTTCTGAGACCCTGCACAGTCAGCTTACAGACTTCAAAGCTTGAGGTCTTTTAGCACTCACAGTAAAGTGTTTATTGGTCTATGATCCACATCAGCTTTCTATTTTTACTGATGTCAGGTTTATATGAGAAGTCATCTCATACTTGCCTCCTGCATTTTGGGGATGCTCACCAGTTGAAATCTGAGTTAATTTGCACTGGCTGGGTTCAGGCATGCTCCTACTAACACCAGGAGGTGAGGACAGTTTGCCAGACATTCCTAAGCTCCTTGAACAAATTTACCAGACCTTCCTAAGCTCCTTGAATAAATATGTTCCTACACCCCACTGGCTTCATATAGACACAGACAACAGAACAGCACACAATGGTCCAAACCTTGCATGGAGATATATGTGACATCACTGCAAACATTGCTCACAGGCACTCAGCGATGCTCAGTGTCTGTCACAGTGACATTGACTAAATTTAAACACCTCAAATAGCTCAGGTGACTCCTCTGAAAATACCTGTATGTCTCACATGACAATACAGAGAACTGAATGGCTCAGCTGTAGACACCCACACTGTGGAGAAGGGGCCTAAAACATGATGAGTCCCTCCCTAAATCTCTAATTCCAGCCTTCTTTTTTCCTGGAGTTTATACTCTACTTCTGATTACAATTTAATCTCTCTACAACATACTGCTACAAAAAGAAACGGACATCTGACTACGGGCAAACAAGTAACTCCTTGTATTTCTCTGGTTGCTGCCAAAAATCCTTCCGTCTGTAAGGGAAAAAAAATAATTACAATAACAATAATAATAAAATCCCTAAGCTTACCCGAAAAGCAGCAAAGACTTAGTGAAAAAATCGAAGCAGAACTCCACTTTTCCCCATGCACAGCAAGCGAATATGCTGTCGTTGCTGGTTGTTTACAGAGCTGATTGTTTGCAATATTCATCCCTGGATGCAGTTTTAATTTTCCTGGGAGACAGCTGATTGTGCATTCACGCACACCCATGCACAGAGACGGAGCACCCATAAAGTGTTTTCCACCCCTGGTATCATTTATCTTAATAGTTGTTAGCGCTGCAGTTTCCACTTTAACAGTAATCATGACACATTTGTTACTTGATTTATTTGAAGAGCACTGTCAAACACTGCATAAACAATACCGTTCTGGGGCCTGGCCAGAAATTTCAAATTGCATTTTAATATTTATGTGCCTTCAGACTCCATGAGGAAAAATACTGATGGTAACTTGCGATTTGAACCACTGTAACAACAGAGCCAGAATAAAGTCTGCTTTTTCCTATAACTTGTGTAATCTGTCTTGATATTTTTTTAGCTGATCACAAGTAAAAAGAACATTAGTTTATATTTTCAACAACTGGCAGTTGCTGAAATAATATTTAGGTGGAATTAAAGGATGCTTGCAGCTTCTAGGATTGGCTTTCTAAACAGCTGCCAACCATCTCTATGATTTCATAGCAATGAATATCACTGCTAGTGCTTAAGAGCAACGGGAAAAGAGAGAACATGACTTTTGGCTTTCTGAAATTCAATACCTCTCTGTGAGCCTTTATGTTTTCCATTTAGTACCATCTATTAATAGCAAAATTTTTGTTATAACCATAAGCTGATCATAATTTATCATCAGGACCACTATGTTTATTGGTGGTACTTTTTTGATTAGCTGTCTCTAAGGGCAACATTTGGGTTTTTGCAGTTAATAAATCCCACCATCAGAATTCTAATCGCTGCAGGATAAATGCTGTGGGGGCTTCTGACTCTGGGTTTCCTGCTCATAAAGAGAAATGATAAAGATATTCACAGTGTTTTGTTCCTCTTTCCATTGCTCCATGAGCATCCAGAAATCAGCCACTAAAATCACATCTTCACGTAGGTGAGATGGGGCTTTTCCTGACTGCATTTAAAACCCTGTCTTTATCAGTGACCATCTGGATGTGAATGTGTTATGTTCTATTGCATATTAAATTACATCACTCTATCTATCCTAACACTTAGCGAGGGTTGCTTTATGTGACAAAATAGCAACAGTAATTACTCCTTATCCTTTGGAATAACAATGATACATATATGAAGAGTGTGTATAGGGCTTGATTCCATTCTCTCTTAGGCAAAATTGCCAGCTATGGGATTGTGGAGCTCATACAGAAATGGATCCCCTTTGCTGCGTGTGCTGCTCTCTCCTTGGGAACAGTGGGGTGGACCCTGGCCATCCTAATGGACCAAGGAGCCCCTGAAGTCCCCAGTGTCTTGCCCACAGGGAGCCCCCAGCCCTCCTGACAACTATTTCCTTTCCTTTTTCCAGTCTTTATTTTCCTTAATATTTCACAGAATAGGAAGCAAAGAAAACATTTATACCCCGCCCTTTCTTTTTCAAGTAGCTGTCATGAAAGCTGATAGTGCCAATGAGTCCAGGGAAAGCCTAAGGAAAACACAATCAGAAGAACATCACTGAGCTTGAGGAATAGACAGACAGTAACATCATGAAGTTCATTTAAAAAAGGGGAAATCCTCGGACTGACATCAACCAATGCAGACTCACAGGCTGGGAACTGACTAACCACGAACAGCTTTGCAGGAGAGGATGTTGATTTTCAGAGTTCTACTAAGTAAGGCCCGAGTAAATTCTCCAAGTTGGAGTTAGCCCTTCTTGACAGAAGGTCAGATTAATGACTTCCTGAGGACCCTGGCAATAATTCAGAATTTACAACTGCACCTCTCATCAGGAGCACACATACTTAGTAGCAGAGGAAATAAATTGACTTACTCAAAGCCATATAAGGTAACATGCAATGAATGAAAGGTCAAGGAATTGGGATTTTGGAGCAAAACAGAAAGCAAAATTATTATTCAGTGTAGTGACACATTTGGATAAACACTTAGAATCTGCATCCCAAAGTGGAGCTACGTGTCTTGCAGGCACATTAGTCAAAAAAGGAAAACAAAAATTCTTGTACACCCATCTCACAATAAATGATATATGGATCTGGTGATCTCTGGAGTGGTGATGTGGAGAAGGCTGAGGTGCTCAACAACTATTTGATTCAGTTTTCAATGGCAATTCATTTTCCTACATCTCTCACATCCCTGAATCTCAGTGCAGACACTGAGAGAAGCAAGTGCCTCCCATTACAGGAGAGGATCAGGTTCATGTCCATCTGAGGAACCTGAATGTATGTAATTCTATGGAACTAGATAGATGAATTCCAGGGTTCTGAAGGAACTGGCTGATGTAGTCTCTACGTCATGGCAAAGTTGGCCAAAATCCTTAGTGACTTGAAAAGGGGAAATCAGAATCTAGACTCATTAAGGTTTGAAAAAAACTCTAAGATAAAAAAGTTCAACTGTTAATCCAACACCATCACATTCACCACCAAACCATATTCCCAAATGCCACGTACACATGCCTCTTAAACACTTCCAGGGATGGTGATCCCTCCACTTTCCTGGGCAGCCTGTTCCAATGACTGAGCATATATCTCACCCATTTTAGAAAAGGGTAAAAAGAAGGACTCTGGGAACTATCAGCAGTCAGTCTCACCTCTGTGCCTGGTAAGATCATGGAGTGGATGCTCCTGGAAGATACGTCAAAGCATATGAAGGCAGAGAGATGATTAGAGGCAGCCAACATAGTACCACAAAGGGCAAATCATGTCTGACTAACCTGATGGTCTTTTGTGATGGAGTGATTGCACTGGTGATAAAGGAACCTACCTTGACTGCCCTTTGACACAGCTCTCCACAAATTTCTTGCTCTAGAGAGATGTGGATTTGATGGATGGGCTGTTGGATGCATCAGGAATTATCTGGGTGGCTGCATCCTGAGAGTCACAGCCAAAAGCTCAGTGTCTAAATGGAGATCAATAACTAACAGTGTCCTTCACGGATCCACATCAGGACCAGCATTGTTCACAATCTCTGTTAATGCCATAGATAGCAGAATTAAGTACACCCTCATCCAGTTTGCAGATGACACCACGTTCAGTGGTGCAGTTGATGCACACCAGGGACACTGACACAGGTTGCCCAGAGAAGCTGTGGACACCCCATGTCTGGAAGTGTTCAATGTCAGGTTGGACAGGGCTTTGAGCAACCTCATCTAGTGGAAGGTGTCTCTGCCCAGAGCACAAGGGTTAGACTAGGTGATCTCTGAAGGTCCCTTCTGACCCAAACCACTATATGGTTGCATTCCATGTTTTATGAAACACAAGTGAGGTCACACTGGTCTACAGACACCACCCAGATGTAACACTTCCCTCCTTCCTGCCTTGTAGGGGCTCACTCTGCTCATTCCAGAAATCCTAGCTCAGTTTCCTTTCACTGAATTTGTGTGAGTTAGGAGTAAAATGGGATCTCAGGAGTCTATTCAACTGACTAGTTTCCTGCTTCTCTATTCAACTGAGTTGAACACAGAGGTGTCAGAGGGACTCTTGTGATTCAGACAGGTAGGTCAGTGAAAGTAACACTATTGGTACATCTCATGTACAGATGTGTATTTGTACTTTCTGCAGTCTTAGTATTGCAGATGAGCTGATATATTTTCTAGTTGCTAATTTGCCATGAGAGGCTTTATTACCACTTTTGTCACCTTGAGTGCCTTACACAATCAGATTGCTCTCTGCTGGGAGAAAATATCTTATTTCCTGTGATACACAGCAATTCTTATAATACAAAAATTCTCTCTACCTTTTGTTTTCTGTAAATGTTCATTTCATGCATTCTCCACCTTCAGCTTATTTTCACAAGTTGTGAAACTGTTACTTAAGTGAAATGAAAACCCTATTTCTTCCCTTCCCATCTCCACTAAATCATATGAATTTGTGGAGGGAAAGCGAATCTATTTTTAAGGTTGCTGTATTTTGTGATTTTATTGTGATTCTGACAATTAATAGACATAGTTCCGGGAGTCATGCCATTAAGCAGTTCAAAGAAAACCTTGAAACTGTTATCCTTTAGAGCTCAAGAAACCAGAAAACAAACTAAAAAAAAAAAAAAAAGACCACAGTTTCCTTTTTTAAGCTTCAGACATTTTTTTTTCAGGGTCTGCCTCCTGACTGAAATAGCAGTATTTCATTTCTATATCTCCTTTCTTCATCGGTTCCAATGAATGCAAAAAAACAATGTAGTACATAAATCAGCAGAGAAATGGCACAGATAATGGAAAAAAATTATTCAAGAACTAGTTATCAGGAGAATAAGCAGAGCATATACATGGCTAATCAAAAAGTATACTTTACAGAGTTAAAGGTCAAAGTCTAACTAAGATATTCCATGCCTGCTACTTTTGGTCTAAGCCTCTCTTGGGAGAATGATATATTTAAGCCTGAATTATAATAAATTGCACAGGGAAAAACAAATTCTTGATGATATTCTCTTAATAAAATTTTAAAGAGTGGATCAAATGATTCATTCTTACAATTGCTGGATTTGCAGAAAAATCTCTCTAAAACAACCCTTTCTCCAGAGCTCTGGGGGTCTCACCTTGCAGTTGTGTTTAGCAGGGAATGCAGCAAAGACTATGATGTAATAATCTTCATGTTAACTCCAAAAGGGAGCAATGGCAGGATTTGGTGGGGTATATATCTTGCTTCACCTGTGAATTCTGATTTTCCTTAGTGCCTTTACCTCTCTGTCTGTCCCTTCATTGTGCTTCTCCAAGTGAGCTCCTACATTGAAGAACTTAACAGGCGAAGCCTGGGAGAAATTACTGAGTGTTTTTCTCCAAAATTTCTCTCTCTGGAAGATTTCTGTAATGTTATCTCCACTTACTTTCATTGTTATAGATTGTTATAATGTAATAAACTCCCCTGCTTCCCAAGGAGGTTGTTTTTTTTGAATTGGACATAGTCTGTGGAAACTCTCCTCTCATCTTTTCCTAAAAGATGTACAGAGGGAGTGCCTGGATGACCCTCTTCCTGTAATTAATTACTCTCTGAGCTGTGTTTGCTCTTTAGGTTTGTGTTAAATTGACACTTTCATGCTTCTTTCTGTGTTAAGGAACGACAGGTTTTGTTCAATATTCTTGGTATTACACACTTGGAACAGAGTTGACATTTTCTGTTCACAACAGTTAATCCACCTCTGGGTATGCACATCTAATTCTTTTAAACATGTTCCCTTTGGAAATGTTAACCTGTGCATGTCCTTATGGATATCAACTAATTTTTCATTCCATTGTAATTAAAGAAAAAAAAAGTTATATTTTATAATTAACTTGTTATATTTTCTCATAATTTTTCATTTATCGTATAATTTATCATTAACTTTATCACATCGTCCATCATTATCTCATACCTTTTCATCCTTCTGTTTTTGCTGGCACATTTCAGTCAGCATGTAGTTAAAACAAAAAAAAAAAGTCAAAAAAGACTTTCACACAATAAAAAGATTTGTACCGACTTGGCTCTTAAAGTTTTGTGGTAGCATTTTATTTGTTTGAATTTTGGATTCTAAACATTACACAGAAATAATGCATTTACATTTGGGGAGAAGTTCAGAGTTAAAAAAAAAATTGATCTTTATATCTGCAGAAAGTTGTTGACAACACAAGGCAACATAAACCAATTAAAATGTATGTGTTGAAGACCTGAAGTCTTAGGAGTCAAGGCTCCTGTACAGAAGCCCCTGGTGCCATTTGATTTCTTTCATAAGTAGTGTTTCATCTAAGTAAGGCTGCTTTTTTGAGTAGGAAAAACAGCACATCTGCAGACAATTCAAAAATATCTTTAATGGCACAACAGGCTTACAAATACTGTGCAGTGGCTGGTGGGGAACATTGCAAATGTACTACCCAGAAAAAGTGAAAAATCGACCTGAGGTAATTCTCATGAACTACTTAATCCTATTATTCTTAACATTAGTTGACTTTTGCATGGCTGTAGAATCTAAAAAATTCAGGGATGTCGCAGGGCTTTGTTTCATAAACCAGTCTGCTCCTTGTTGGAAAAGAAACTTTGTGGGAATCTCACAGGGTTTAATAAGACCAAGTGCAAGGTCCTGCACCTGGGTTGGGGCAACGCCAAATATCACCCCATACTGGGGGATGAACAGATGGAGAACAGCCCTGGGGAGAGGGGCTTGGGGGTGCTGGTGAATGAGGGACATGACCCAGAAATGTGCCCACAAAGCCAATTTTATCCTGGGCTGCATCCCCAGCAGCGTGAGCAGCAGGTCAGGGAGGTGTTTCTGCCCTTCTGCCCCACTCAGGTGAGGCCCCACCTGCAGAGCTGCCTCCAGCTCTGGGGTCCCAGCACAGGAAGGACATGGAGCTGTTGGAGCGAGTCCAGAGGAGGCCACAAAATTGATCAGAGGGATGGAGCAGCTCTGCTGTGAGAAAAGGCTGAGAGATTTGGGATTGTTCAGCCTGAAGAAAAGAAGGCTTCGGGCTGACCTGTATATAAATGGAGAGAGAGTTTTTACAAGAGGATGTAGTCACAGAAAAAGGAGGAACAGCTTTAAAGTGACAGAGAGTAGGTTTAGATTAGATATCAGGAAGAAAAATCTTTACTGTGAGAGTGGTGGGGCCCTGGCACAGGATGGCCTGAGAAGCCGTGGATGCCCCATCCCTGGAAGTGTTCAAGGCCAGGCTCGATGGGGCTCTGAGCAACGTGCTTTAGTGGAAGGTGTCCCTGCCCGTGGAAGGGATGTTGCAACTAAATGATCTTTAAGATCTCTTCCCACCTAAGCCATTCTATGATTTTTTTTTATTCTGTGATTCTGTAGAGAAAAGGATAAATTCTCCTTAAGAAGTTCCTCTGAAGTATTTTGTCCTGATAAATTCAACTTTCCTCCTTTGTCTTCAGTCTCTGTGTCTTGGTCAGCCCCTGGTGTTGACCAAGTATCCCTAACCTAGTTCTCTGTCTGAGCTCACACCAACACACCAGGTCCATGACTTCCACTCCTCCACTCTCTTTAGAACCAGCAGGTTCCTTCAGGCAAGGAACAAGGATTCAAAAACTGCACCTAAGGCAGCCCCAGTGTTTATACTTGAAATAACCCCTTCTTACATGTTGCAGAAACAACCACCTAAGCTGTACACTTTACACAATGCACCGGTCTCTAACATTCGCCTGCACAGTTTGCTGTAGATAGAAGAAATCTGTAAACAAAAAATGGAATAACTTCCACTTCATTAGTGGCAAATCATGTCATTCAGACATGAGAGTGTCAGGTTAAAAACCAGAGTAAGCTGTTTTATGAAAGCCTATTAAACCAAATGTCAAGATTACACTGTGGTTTGTTTTTTTTTAATCAACCATTTATTGCTCAGAGCTAATTACATCTTAGTTTTCATAAATTCTGAGGATTAAGGTCACTGTGTAAGTTACTGTCCTCATTCAAAATGGTCAAGATTTATTTGATCTGTTATGAAAGAACATGTTTACAACTGTAAGATTTAAAGGTTTAGATCTTCAGCTCTGCTGAAAATGTCATTATAAGAAAGACAAGTTTTCATCATTCTGGACCTCTCCCTGCAATCCACAAAAAGACAGAATTTTGTACTCAATCTGTATTTTATTTTCTGATGTAATTACACCAGAATATTTTCTGATGTAAAAAGAGGGACTAAAAAGATACAGAAGAAAATATACTGCAAAAATAGTAACTGTGAAAACCTTACTCAAACAAATCACAAAATAAGGAAAGACATAAGGGTTATTGAAAGATCTGAGGAATTTATAATTGTAAAATATCAGCAAGAGAGAAATATAGTAGGAAATATATTAGAGAGAATACATATATTTCTCTCTCTTTAGGAGAAATGTATTACAGACAAGAATCAGAAGAAACAAACAACAATTTATTGTCTGGAAACTTATTTGTACATACTCATTATTTTAATAATTACTACTAATTGTAAATTGTAAATCTGACCTTGCAAACTCTTTGTTAACCTGTAAATTACTTTCAGTAGTTTTTCAAAGACACATCCAGAAAGAAGGTGAAACTAATGGAGAAATTATAATCTGATTTGAAAATATTAAGAAAAAGTCCTTCATTCTCAAATATTAAAGTGATTTTTTGGATCACCATTTGATGGCCAGATTGAAGCCCACTGTGACTAGAGCTGCTTGGAAAATGGTATAGTTATGCACAGGTGCACATACTGTACATTTTCCTACACACTAAAACATTAAGTAGTGAAGATTACAATATTTTATCAGACCATGGAAATAGTAATCAGGGTTCTTTAGAGACGCAGAGTAGAAATAAAAACAAATAAACAATTCATCCCAGAAATTCCACTGTCCCAGTCACTTTGTAATGATGATTAAACTTCTAATGCAAGGTTGCACATTGCATTCGAGAAAGACAAGACACTTGACACAAAAATGTTCTCCTATGGAGTTTTCAGCTCCTTTCATTGCCTGCAAAGAAAGTCAAGAACAATTAGATGATCAGGTCACGAGCTTGGAGTTAAGTGGGATTAATTCAGAGCACAGTTGTGAAAACTTCTACTGTTTTCTCCTAAATGAGCAAACAGATCTATGAGGATTTTTAGAGACTCTTGAATTTTAAGGTACTAATGGACTGCGGGGGAACTCTCTGACCTGACATTGTACAGAGCCTCGACCAGGTTAATGGGATAAGCTGACAGTAGTTAGAAAAATACATATAACAGTGGAAAAGACAGCTCGTGGCAGATATATTAGAGACATGTGAGTGCTCAGTGCTTGACAAGTATTTTTAAAACCCACGCCTGCCATCCATCAGCAGGGAAAATGAGCTTAACGTAACAGCCTCTTCCCACCTCTGTGTCCCCAGCAGACACCAGGTGAAATGCCTATGAACGCTTGACAAATACAAATTTCTGTAAACTCTGGTCCTTGTTTGTTTCCATTATCTCAGGGAGAAGCAACTACAGTCCCAAGTTAAGGGCTGACAGTTACCCTGGAGAAAGAATAACAATTAACTCTGCTTCCAGCCAGCACCAGAGAGGAAGAAAATAATTGTGAAGTTTCTGGTATTTTTCTCCTTAGCCTGGGCAACATGTTAGTAGCTGGACTGTGCAAAGAAGGGTTTGCAGCCCCAGTTTACTGCTACACTCGATCACGGGAGTTGCACGGTTTGTACGTGGCTTAAAAATTTAAAATAAAAAAAAATAATCCAAATTTCAGTGCATCTTCAATTGTATGTGAAAGGAAAACTAATCTCTCGCCTTGTAGCACGTGCCAACATTTGCACTGCACTCTTCCAAGCTACATTAATGATAGACATGCTTAGGAAGGATTTGAGGATTTTCCTTTGCCCCTGCTCTGTAGCTACAATCTGTGACTGATTTTGGAAGGTGAGGGCAGAGGTTATACCCTGAACCAAGAGCGTCTCAGGTTTGAATGACCTGCACCACACATACCCTTCTCTTCTTTATGTCACATACCTGAATTCCAGATACCTGAGATATGTATTCTAAATCAATGTGCACTTAAAGTAAGGAGGATCAGTTTGAGCCACAATATTGTTGCTCTGTGAAAAACTTTTCATGGAGACGACTGCTCTGAGTGGGTAGGTGAGGAGGTTAAGAAAAAATTGCTTATCAGGGGTTATAACCCAAAGCCTGTCTCCCATCTTTTCCTCCATAACAATTTGGAAAATACCATTGCTTGGCAAAAAAATCAGTTCATGAAGTTAATGAGCTGACATCCAAGACCTGCTCTAGATCAAAGAGACCAAAAACCAAAGTATTGTGCTGATATAGTATTTTAATTGAATTTGATAGTGAAAACTAAAAAGATACTTCACCTTAAACCAAAATGGGATTACAGAAAGGGATTTTTAATGTTTTCTAATTGATTAAAGCACACTGGAAAAGTCTAAAAATATGCATTCCAATGGTGGTATTTTTCTCTTTTTTTCCCATTTTTGGGTGTTTTTACCTTTCTCAAGATACAATAAATTTAATCAAATGTGGCCTGCAAAATAGTCACAAGGGAAAAAAAGGCAAATCCTTTAACGTGAAAAAGTTGGAATAAAATATTCTTCCCTTACTTTCCCCGTCCCCATTGCTTAAAACAATATTTAATAAATCAGATATTGACTTATAGATTGGCTTGGATTTCTCTTTCCCCCAGCTGCACATTTACAGAATAAAGTGCAAAAAAAGTCTCTCTGAGCTCCAGTTTGTCATCATCATGTGCAGAATAAAAACTGTGAGACAACCCCTTTAATATCTGACCTTACACACTGGTCCTGCCTCTCTCTTGAATGGGTTCTCTAAGTCTTCCAATTTTGTTTTGGTTGAACTTGTCCAGTTCAACGTTCTTATTGCAGAATATATACTTGTACACACCCATATCATAATATATACGGAGAGCACTCACGATCCAGGCTTTCCCAACATACCCCTGCTACTATCACTGTATGTTACGGGGTCATTTTAAACTTTAATTTCTGTTTCAGCTTCTTTCAGATTTCAAAAACCCTTTCAGAGGTTTTTGATGTTTTGACACATTTCCCCGTTAAGATGTTTAAAAGATTTAGTTTATGGGTTTTTGGCTTTCAGTAGAAACAGAAAAAGGGAAACAAAAGAGATATTAGCATAAAAATACACAAGGGGATGTAAATGGCCTTTGAAGAGTAACTTTAGTGAGCCTTTATTTTTCTTAGTCTTAGATCTGTTATTTTACAATCATATCCCCTGAAGAAAGATGGCATGAAATGAATTAAGAAGTTGCTTCAATTCGTTTGTTCATTCATTAGGAATACACTCCTGGGCCAGCAGGACTATAGAACAGGGGTTTCAAAGAGGAAGGATGCTTTTGTAACATAACCCATATTCTGGAATAATTTTGCTCATTATACGATGCTTTATGACCAGATTATTAGAGCGAAATATGAAATAGTGCTGAAAAGTATATTATTATATATAGATTAATCAAGGTGATGCACATTTTTAATTACCTCCTTAGCTTACTGAGAATACTTGTTTTAAGTCACTTGTTTCAGAATATCAATCAAGAACATACTGATAAATTTTGCTAGCTGAGACAGATGGAGTTTCATTTAAAACCGTTAAAATAATTCTGATGCCACTAGATTCCACAAGCACTGAAGAATAATGATTATACATTAATTATAATGAAGCTAATAATGATTATACAATATTACCAAAAATACTTTTGTGTTCACTAGCCTCTCCATAACATTATAAATAATAAATAAAATAAAAGCCAAAGCCAAAAACCTGATTTAAGTCTTGATCCAATGGAGCACTGGAAGTTTGAGTTATAAGAAAAAACAACTACAAAAAAGAAGCACAAAAAGCATAACCAAACATACAAACACCAAACATTGCCAGAAGCCATTTGGGAGAAAAAGATACTCTGTACCTGTTTAAACCAAAACTTACTAAAATCATAAAACTAACTGTTTATTAGTTATTAATCAACTTCTTTTACATCTAGTCAAAGTTGCTTAATTCTGGTTACCATGAAGAAATTGTAAAACTCCCAATAATTCTATGGGATCATTTTTAGAGAAGTTTGCCCCAAATAAATGTAGGATTGTGAGGGATTTTTGAGCATTAAAAAGAAAAAAAAATTTAAAAAATCCAGATAGTAAAGAATAATTATGTTTTCTGGGTGAAAAAGCTTTCCTTTATTTTTTTCTATGGTTCACTATGAAAAAGAAAGAAAAAGAAAACAAAACCAAAATCCTCCCAAACCCAATAATACTTTTCAACTGTTGCTTAAAAAAAAAAAAAAAAAAAAAAAAATAGTTTGTAAGACAAGCAACATTAAACCTAGATTTTGCTCAGGTATTTTTTCATCAACATTTTTTGTAACAAGTCAGCCACAGTCCGGCTGCCTTTCTACCATAAGAAGTTAAGTGCTTTAAGAGACTGGGGTGTATTTAGTCTTGTTTTCTGGTCTGACAAGCTTTATTATTAGAGCTGAACTGAATATTGGATGAGAAATATTGCAAACTTACAAACTTAAGAGGATGTGAAGCACACAGCCCTCATACAGAATCCTAGTGATGAGCTAATATAATTATACCAACGTGATTCTACAGAAGGAATGAAGACGGGACTGTTGCAGGCGAGTCAGTGAGAGACCAGCAGAAATTACTTATACCTGTACAACAAAGAGTCTTCTTCCTCCCCTGGTGTGTCCTCCCAACCTCTGCCTAAGCCAAGCCACTGGCAGGGAGCATCCACCACAGATGGATCAGCAGTAGCTCATATAAT
>JAWMRA010000130.1:68915135-68941310 GCA_035584735.1 Pseudotriccus pelzelni
GCCTGCGTGCACAGAAGCTTTTAGAGTATATATGGAGTCAGTTTGTATCAATAAAGTTGGATTTGGACCTGCATCTTGTGGATGTGTCGTGTCTTCTTCCCGCTCGCTTGAATGCCCGCGACAGATACGACAATATGAGCCAACAGAACCTCCCAGCAATATGATTTGTAGACTTATTGCTTATTCATTAATTATAATAACACACTTCAAAACTTTCTGAGAAATTTTCAAAGCATTTCAAAGAACAGATATGGCAGAACTGAGGAAGGACCTACGTGTCTCAGATCTCATCTATTTCTTCCAGTTATACCAGCTGGTTTAATACAAGGTGTTAACCCTCACCATAAATATCCCTATTCCTTGAAAAGAACTGGAATTTTCACTTTTTTTCTAGTGCTTCTGGAATCACCTTTTACCCAAGGAGCTAGATTGAGGCAATATAGAACGCATCAGCTAAGATGAAATTTAAAATATTTTATTGTGAACAAAAAAAATAAAGAGTAATGGCAAGGAACTGACCACAAAAAAACCCAGGGAATACGTTTCCAATAAGACTCATAACAACAATGGATCTAAGCAAAACTCACCAGCAGAGGAAATACAGTGATGGTCATTGGGAAATCACTCTTGTGTTCAGAGCCAGTTAGGAATTCTAGAAAACATAGTGTGGAAAGGATTTCAAGTACTAACTCTGCCCAAGTCAATGTGGTGGTTGTATTCATGAGGGTGATACACACCTTTGACAAGAGCTGCAAGGGAACTTTAATGAATTCAGGAAATAAATGTGGGAGAAAACTGCATTAGGGAAAACTTCATTTCATAGAATCATGGAATCATTAAGTTTGGAAACATCCCCAAATCTTCAACCAAAGACCACCATGCCCACTAAACCATTCAGAACCTGGCTCCAAATGTGTTTTAGTTACAATGGAGAAGTACTTTGGTGGTCTCTTCAAATTGAATTTGAAACGTTTTTCCATCCTAAATATGTAACATTTTGACTTCACACTTGTAAACTCACTTCACAGTATTCTGCATCTTTGCAAGAATCCAAAAGTGAAAGTGATTGTTAAACACCAGGTTATTTTTCATCAGTTCAGTCATTGAAAGATCATTAACGTTTAGAAACCTTCGGAGCAGCAGATGACTGCCATGGATTTTGGCTCACAGTAACATCCACATCCTGAGTTTGGAGCCACCTCTATAACATCTGTCCATATCAGCTGCTCTGTACTTTGGGTGGGTTTTCTGCTGGCTGCTCTGTGCCTCTGATTTCAATGGACCACACTGAGGTCAGTCCTCACAGTTCCCTGTTGACCTAACACCACAAATGTAAGACTGCAGCTGCTGCCAGCTGTGCTAATCATTCCATGGATGAACCTTCCCAGAATAAACACCTGGGATGCTCTTCCAGCCTGGAATATGAAAATGCACATAAAGTCCAGAGAACTGGGGCTTAAACCTCTCTCTTTTATTAAATCCTCATCTCACTATCTCCCAGTGAGACTATTACAGAAAAAGTGGGATTTGTTCTTTAATGAAGAAAAATGCCTATTATTGAAGCAAAGGTATGGAGTTTTACTCCCAAAAAGTTGTTTATGCATTATGATAATTACTCTGGATTTTTCCAAAGTAATGTAAATGTTGTTGTTGTCAAGATTAATGAATTACTTCATTAATACCAAGTTGAAAATTGCTAGTTTTGCACTATATAGTTGAACACAGGATGCTGTAAATTAGAGATTGCTACAGCATAGCAATATTAAAAAAATATCAGAAATATGAGGAAGTTTCACAGCTTTAGATAACATGTTAAGTACCTTGTTAATTTTCAGTTGAAAAAGCCATGTATTTGCTATTTTCACTGTCACCCTTTATTAGTACATTATTAGTAGATGAAGCTGATGTAGAGAAGTTAATATAATGAAGCATAAGAGGATGAATAATGAATGCACAGTAACTCTTGCTTGTACAGCAATACATTCTGAGATGTTTGCTGAGTTGCTTTTGTTTTAACTTTTGCTATTCAACACCAGAGACACCGACTAATTTTAGTTTTCTTAAATGGTATTATTGGACACAAGCTCCTCCAGCAATGATTAATTACGTCTTAGTTACTACCTTCAATTTGAATGACTGTCTCGACATAGATGTTTTCCTGTGTGCAATCAGCTCTCTTGGCTGGTTTAATTTCAGCAGAAAAAGGCGAGGGAAAATGGTGACAAACCAAAAGTTCAATGTGTGAGAGGATTCAGGAATTCTGGTTTGCTATTTTTTAATGTATCAAAGTTAAATTATATCTTGTTTCATAAAGTGCGCTCTAGTTTTTTCTCTTTTTTTTTTTTTTTTTTTAGTTTTAACTTTTCTCCGATTTTTTTGCACTTTATAATAATGCAGAAATAATGCTGGGGGTTTTCTGCTAATTTTGCTTTTCACTTTCTACTTGTATACAAAAGCAAGATATATGGGAATGCAAAGTCTTTCTGACATCTCAGAAATTTGCTCTCAAAGTTTTTCAAAATTAACAATTAATTAACAAAAAATTATTGGAGAGAGAACAATGGTATACAGAAGGGTTCTGCAACTGAATAAACAGATATCAGATTAAAAAACTGACCAGCATTTTACTTGAGGTCTATAAAGGGGTGGAGCTTTGGTTTCAGGTGATGATGATAATGATGGTGATGACGATTATTAGGGATATTTCAAGATAATCATGGCTTCTTTAGGTGGGAAAGCAAACTCGAGTTTCTTCAAATAAATATAATTTCTGGAAAGATGTCACAACACTGTTAGGCTGTCATTTACTTCTCAGTGTGGCAAAGAAATGCAGCATTTTTTTCCCATCACAAGGTGAAAGTTGAGTTTTCCAAACATTAAAGGAGTTCAGAAATTTGCATACAGACCCCCCACATCAAACAGCAAAGTGTGCCCAGAGAGTGGTGACAGGAAAGAAGTGATAGATATTTTTAAATAGGGGAATATCTACTAAATATGGAACACAAAACTTAAGTGCAGAGCAGAGATACATTGATACTGAAGAAAGCTTAGGCCCATTAAAATATCCCACAATCTTCTGAGCAGCTCCAGGAGCTTGTGTTCCTGTTGGCTCACTGTCTGTGCCATGGGACACGGCATTTTTGATCCAGGCACAGGCATTCAAGGCATGGATTTGCTCCGCTCTGCCTTCACACAGCCAAGTGTCTGAGGAAACTCATAAGTACCTGAACATCACCTTGAAGCACAATGGTGTCAGAAACCACAGCCAAAGCCTGTGCAGATCAAGAGGGTTTTCATTGACTGCAGTTGCCTTTAGGTCAGGCTGTCAGTGTGGTATCTGACATTTCTGCTACTTGTTCTTTCTATGAGTGGCATAGGTCTTACAGTCCTATAATTACATTAATTTCTCTGATTTCCTTGGTGGGGGAAAGATGCTTCTTGGCATTTTGGTTGTGGGCAAAGACAAAAAAGCTAAACCCTCAAAATCATGAGTTCTGGAAGCTCCAAATTCACCCACTGAATCCAAACATGCCATTTGTAAGTTGGTTTTTTTTTTGACTTCTTATGAATCTGGACATCGAGTTTAAAAAAAGAAAACAAACAGATTCTGGCTTGTACAGTCTGATAGAGCAACGAAAAAGAAGTTCTACCCTCCATGAGAAAATATAGAGGCAGGAAATCTAAGGGTAAATACAGACAAAAGAATAAATAGGATGAAATGGCTGGTAAACAAATCAGAAGACTCGCTCAAAATGTTAGAACAATGATTATAAAATCTACGGTCTGGCATATCATGCTTTCAAAAGAGAGCTTTGTGCTGTTTTGAATAGTGTTATACAACCCACTGACTGTGATAACACAGAATTTGGATAACCCAAGAAGTCTCTTTCAAGACTTGTTTTAACATTGTCTCACAGTAATATTTCTGATATGATATATACTTTTCACTTTATTCACAAATTTTAACTGAACTGTTCTGATGCAAAACACAATGTTCCAGACCAAATTTGCTTTGCAAAAATGTACCAGAGCATTAAGTTTTATTCCAGTACATATCGAATATAAACATTTATGCCTGGAAAGCTGTGGCAAAATCAAATTATTCTCTTGCCAGCTTTAGATAAATATGATATATACTGGTGGTTCTTACCTGATTCTTTGAAAACAAGAACAAATGACAAAAAAATCACCAAAATTAACACTGACTGCAATTACAGACACAAACTGGTAGCATGTGCACCGAGAATTTCTGTGCCAGTTGGTGGTCTCAGCTTTATTTTGGGTTTCGTTCATTTCAGTTTGTATTACTTAGACATTTTTAATTCCCACCTCTTACCAGCTATACTGAGATTTATTGGTTGGTTGTTTTTTCTAGCTACAAAGTTACCACAGAATCAACACCAAAGGTTCTGTGTCCCCATTCTACATTCCCCTCACTGATATCCTCAGTTTGTGCTGTTTCTCTCTATATTTCATTCTCTCCCTTGTTTTCCTCTCTGCTGCCATCCCGTCAGTACAATGCTCTCTAAGCTGTGATGGATCATCACACAGATGTGTGTTTTATTGGTATTACTTATATGACTGGTATTTGGAAGCTTTCAGTCTGCACTTTAAAAGTCCCAGTGTTAATTGGGTTCCCCAGCTCTCCAGGGTTTACATGTCCCTTTCTATTCCCACAGAAGACTTCAGAAGTCATTTGGGAAAAAACTGGTGCAATTTTTCAAGGTCGACTTTGATCCAGTTTCTCGCCTTGTTAGTATCGATCAGCGCTCCTGGTCTGGTGTCACTTTTTTATTTGTACACTTTTTTTAACATTCCTTCCCCTTGGTCATCACGTCAGTACAAAATGTGAGATTAGACCTGGCACTGCAGTGGCACTCCATTAGCTCTCACACAGCCTCAGTCTATTCCACCTTACCTTTTGGCCCCTTAACTATGCCAATATTTAATCCAGCTGAGAATTTGCCATTAGACTTGTGCTTGCTTGTTCTGTGTATTCAATTTGTCCTTTGCTATGCAGCAAATCCTTTGGAAGAACCACAATATTTTTTTTCTTCTAGGTTTGTCCACGTTCAGACCTGTGTTAGTGCATTCTTAGGGGTGTCGAAAGGGACCTTAAAGGAAGGAATTGTCCCTGCAAAAATAATAAGATCTGACCAGCAATGTGCCTTGTGAAACAAACAACTAAACAAGGGCTTGTCCTGTGTGGGAGTAGGCAGGACTATGACAGGAATGTTTCTGCTGCAGACCAATTCTAGAGCACTCATCAAACAGCAACAAAAACCTGCAGCACGTGCTGGTAAAGGCACAGTAGTAGACCACTATACTTCTAGGCTGAGGGTGAACTATGTCTCAGTAGCTCAAAGAGAAGCCAAATGAAAATAGAGGAGCCAGTACGAAAAATATGGATGCTGACCACACAATTCATTTCATTGTCTGAGGTGACCTGGGTCAGTTAAATACATTCTGTTCTCTGTCTGACTGTTTAGAGCCTCTGGCAATCACAACAGCTCTGTGATACAGTCTTGCCACCCTTGTTGAGAGCTGCAGCTTAGCAACCTGCTCACGTGTCTGCTTGGACATTCTTGATGGGAAAATTCCTGGTTTATTTCGCCGAGATAAAGTGACAAATGCCAATTTTGAAAAGCTGAGAAGGACCCCCTGGTTTAAAGAATTCTGAAACCACCAAACGGTTCAAAGGTGTACACGGTAATTGTAACTGCAAAATAAAATTTACTGTTTAAAGAGGCACAGCATTTTCACCCATATTCCACAGATCCAAGAACATTTTGCAATGTTACTTCCATTATTCCAAGAAATGTGTAATATTTTGTATACACTATCATACACAGAACATGGCAGACTGAGAAAAGTTGCAGTCAGAAGAAGCTTTAAGCAGAAGAGGTCAATTCAGATATATTTCTGAGGCCCTGAAATAGTGATCTTATTAAAATACCTAAGGATTGCATATTAAATACTTAATAACAATCTTAATCAAATAGATGCTATCTGCAAGTGCTGACAGTCAAGGTAGTGTGCATATGTCTGTGCAAGGCTACATGTATGAAAAAAGAGAAAATTCTTAATCCAAAAAACAAATCAGATAAATATAGTGACTTTATCTTTAAAGTTCCCATTTCACACCTGTGGTTGGAAGGCCAGGAGCAGCTCCATGGTGCCTGAAGCTGTACAGTTAGTCTGAGGGAGTGCTGAAAATTGGGCTCACATACTGAGGATATAAACCCTGTACTTTGTCCATCAAATCTGCCTTTGCCTGACTGAAGCAGGAGAAGCTGCAGCCTCCTCAGCACTTTCTGGCTCCCACTTACTCAAGTTTCTTGCACTACTTGCATACAGTTCTTACTTATTTAACTGTCCAGTGGCAGTAGTACAATAAATGCACAGAAACGGAGGATTCACATCAGCTCAGCCCAGTGTAACTCATTCCAGTAACGAAGCAATTATTTCCTGGAATACAAATCCAGCTAAGCCGCCTTGGTCATCTCCCACCGCAGAGACACCACCAGCACTTGCACTTATAATATCCTTGTCTCCATTTTAAAAGTAGTAAAAGCAATTGAGCAAACAGTAAAAACAATTGAGCAAACACATGATATAGTTGTTACAAAATTACACTGTGAATAATTAAAGTGAAACCTTTTTTTTTTCCGCTGCGGTCCATCACAGGGCTTTCCCTTTTCTTTGATATAGATGGAATTAGAAAAGAAAAATCAATACAAGTGGTGGGGATACTTCTGGTGTGGGATTGTACTGCTGGAGCAGGTTGGTGGCAAATCTCCAGCAGAGTGCTATAAAACTCTTACTCAGGGGTTTCTTCTTCATAAGTTGTCTACAATATACAAAAAGGGTTTTTTGCAGCAGAACAGTGAGCAGTGGCATAAATTCCCTTGCAGTGCTCTCAGGCAAAAAGCACGGGATGATGATTTCCACACATACTCCTGGTATGATAATATATTATGTAAGAAGGGACTCAGTGGAAAATAGAAATAATCTTGTAGGATCTAAGCTAGCCTGTCAATACAGCAGCATTCCCAGGGAAACTGAGAGCTGGTGACATCAATTTAAGCCATTAAAGACCCAAAAATTGACAGCTGAGAAGGCTGGTGTAGGAAAATATTAATCCTTTCAATTGAGCTTTACTGCAGGTTCAGCTTTCCAAATCTAAATTGTCTAGACAGAAGTAGACATGGGCTCCCTGTTTATCACTTGAGACAGAAAATCATCTCCAGAGAGTGATTAATTCAGTGCAGAGAGAGATGTCTAAGACAACTGGGACCTCTTTTGGAGGTGTCAGTGCCTTTCTCTACTGTTCAAGGAGTACTGGATACCAGCCTGTTAGTCTGCTAACTGTGCAAAAGAGTTCCTATCCCATCAATCAGATTAAGTTTTACTCCATAATTTTACTGTATCACTTGGCAGTGTTTTTAAATAGAGATTTGCTTTTAATTTTCAATTTTTTCATGCATTATTTTAGTAGCAACCTGTGTCCCTCTTCCTCTTTGATGCTCCTCACTCTCTTTTCTTGACTGCATTACTGGTAGAATAAATATAAGATGGAAAGTGTCTTTGTACATGTGCTTAACTTTAGTATTGCCTCCTCCCTGGCAAAGCAAACCCTCTGGGTTCTTTCTCCATAATTGGTTTAATACCTAATTAAGCAGGATGTTTGAAAGCGCATATATGTTCAGGTGCACCCTACAAAATTATCTTCTGGAATAATAGGAAAAAGAAAGTTTCTCAGGAAAGGAAAAAGAGTTACTCAGGGATAACTTGGAAGATGAAACAAAAATGATGGCATTCAACCTTTGGAAGGAAGAATTTCTAGAGACATTGAGTCAGAATAGCAAGAAGAAAGACTCCAACCTATTTTTTTAGTTTGGAAGAACCATGGCTGGACAGTATGATTTTCTGCAATAACAGGTAATTTTTACCTTTTGAGTTAGGAAATCTTACCACTCTGGCATTCCAGCAGGTGACAGTAACAGACTCAGATGCACTCTGGCAGCTCCTGAGAAACATTTCAGAAAACTTCCTATGAAAAGACTTCCAGTGTGCAGGTCACTGCACATAAATAAATCCAAGAGCCGTACGAATTGCTGGCAGGCTTCTGAATTGCTTGAGTTTGTTTTGGTTTGGTCTGGTTTTGGGTTTTTTTCCCCACAAATAAGCATTCTATTTTCTTAAAAAGTGATAGTTGTCCTAAAAAAGTATGAATTTCATCACTTCTCACAGTAAGTGGTTCAACCCAGACCCATCACAGATGTAAGCTGTATTGCTCAGTAATACACAAATGCCTCCGGCTTCCAATCTGTTTTTTTGGTTTGTTTTTGTTTGTTTTTTTTTCTGGGTACCCTCTGTCTGTTTATCAGATCTGCCAGGCATAAAAAAAGTTGTTGGATGCCACAATAGTTGGCTACTTTGACAGAAAAGGCACGTGCGTGAGTTCTTTGAGTGCAGGCTGTAAAACCCTCCTGAGATATTGTCTTGGACTGAGGTCTCCCACTGATTTAAGAAGGTGGTTACAGGGAAGCTGCTCTCAGAAAGTCATAAGAGTCAAGAAATGAAAGAGTCAGATTGAATCATCCAGTCCATTACTCTGAAAGCACAGGATTGGTCAGAGAAGACATTTAAGCCTTGTCTAGTTTGAAGGGTCACCAAGGTTGACACTTTCTTCCCAGGGCTCACAAAGGTGCACAAATTATCTCAGCTTAACCATTACTGGGGTAGGTGAGCCACAGTGACTGGCCATGGGTGTCCTACTAGTCAGACTATCACAAACTAATTTAATTTAGCTTTAGCCCAATTATCTCATATTAGCCAAGAGCTAAAAACATGCACAGACAGTTAAGGTGCCTCCAGTGATGTACAAGACTTTGACAGTGGATTCGAGCCCTCACCAGACTATTATAGGCTGGATTTTCCTGCTGATCTTTAATTTTCTTACCTCTATTTGTCTTACAAAGTTTAAATAGATTGTTGTGAAAGTTTATAATTCCCCTGTCTCGAACAGATACAAACCAGCTCTAGTTGTTTTAACTCGCTACTACCCTGGTAGGTGTCAGCCTGGGACCACATTAATTTCTGCAAGGGAGTCACGATAAAACTGGGGAACTTCCCTATAGGCTTAACTCCTGTCCCAACGGTGAAGAGAAGGAGCAGAGCAAACCCAAAACTTGAGCACCTCTAGATGTAGGCACATTTATTGACTGTACTAAGCACATTAATTCCTTCCCAAATATAAACAGATAGTTATCACCATTTGATAGTGTCTCCATGGCTTAAAACTGTTCTCTCTCTAGGTATGTATTGCAAAATACCACAAGGAGAGAAAAAATAAGCTGTTTTCTGATGAATTTTGAAGTATGGACTCAGTGCTTCCAGGGAAAAATGATTTCCCTTCAAAACAATATTTTTCTACAGGAGGTTCAGTTTCTGCTGAAGTATTCAATGTCACAAACATTCCTCATATTTATCTGGAAAATATTGCCAATTTTTAAAGAATGCAGTGTTATTTTTACTGAATGTTAGTTATCATGATTAAGACTTTTCTGTCTTTATAAAAAAGCAGTTATTTGCTCCACCTGAAAGTTCAATAAATAATTTTAATTTAATAACTATTTAATAAAAAATATTGACTAACTGCAAAAGACACAAGTGAGTTTTAAAAAACAAAATAATTTATTCCTAGTTTATTCTTTGTTCTCTCAGAAGGCGATGGTTCATCACAAGAAAAAACAGCGTCACTCAGAAATGATATAGTGTTAGTAGATTCCTCCTGAGAGGAAATTTTCACAGTGTACAGCACATAGTCAAATAAATCTGGCAAAATATGAATAAATGGCTGGCAAAAGGAGAAAAAAAATCAATATAAAACAAAGATCTAGAAGATTCTGCAAGTATTGAACAACTAGTAGTCTATATGACGACACAGTTGAATAATTTGGGGAGTAAGACAAGGGTTCAGCATGCTATTTATTTTGTTATTTATTTTGCTTTATATATATGTATATGAATATATATATATATATATATATAAGATCTCTGCTATTCCCAGAAGGTTTTTGAAATACATACCAGAAGATCAAGCTTACCAGAAAAAGTCTATAAAACAGTATCTGAGAGCTGTGTGCAACTTTTGGGGGATGGAAGTGTGTAAGGAAGCATCATGGGGTGTGTCCATTACCTTCTTCAAGTTTTTAGACAGCAAAGTTCATCAAGTGCACAAATATCTCATCAGCAGTGATAGTTACAGGAAGAGAAAAAGGCAACAAGGATGCAGGAGGAGTAAAGGAAGCTTAGGATGGAGCTGAGTGAGGGTTGAGATCCTCTTCCAGGTAAGAAACAGCCACGCAAGAGGAGGCCTCAAGTTGTGCCAGGGGAGGTCTAGATTGGATATAAGGGAAAATTTCCTCACTGAAAGGGTGGTCTTTTCCAGCAAATCCTTACCATTGGGCTGATGAGGCAAGAAATAAAAAGGCACCTGAGGTCCTCAGAGAAGGCAGGTGTGGAGCAATCTCTCTGTCTCTGTTGGTCTCAGCCTGCTTTGTAACATCAGTGAAAGACTGACTCATGAGAGCAAACAATATTTGTTATTTTCCTCCAGCAGTATTTTTTTGCTTGGGATGAGCTATTTGATGATAAATATCTTTGCTGACAATACAGAAATGCAACTCCCTCCTGAATGTCTCTAAGTATTTTTTTGTCACTGCAGTGTAGGGCAATTAGTTTTGCCATTTAATGGTTCCTTGTGTGAAATGTTCCTTCTTTTCATCAACCCCAAACTTGCCACCTTTGAAAATCCCTGACTGTCTCTTTGTGGCTGCATTACAGAACTGGGAGTTCGATCGTTGTTTCCCAATCACAAACTTTTTAATTGAGTTCCCAACTGCTAAACTGCTTGCAAAGGTAACTGATGGCAATTTTACATTTCCTTTTTGTGAGAAGGTTTCTATGACCGTAGTTATTTTCATTGCTAAGTGACAGGTGCCTTCTAACCTCCTGTGGTTTTTTTTGAAAGTGTGTGTAGTAGATCAGAAGAGGCTGAGCTTCTTGATCTGTATAATGCATTACAATTATGTCATATTATTTTCTGTCTGGCTTGTCATGCATTTAACAGGTCTGCATCCTCCTGGGGCCAATCCAATACCCACTGAACAGTGAAGTGCCTCTAGTGGTGCCCAGGGATCTTGTCTGAATGCAGCTGTCAGTATTGCTCCCCTTTCAGCCTACAAAGCTTATGCTTATTACCATCAAACTCCATTTAATATTGAGAAATTGAGTTTGGAGAAGATACTTGCATATTTCTTCTTGGTCTTCTTTGGATTTAATTACCATGAGTAGTTTGTTTTCTCATCTGCAGGTCCTGCTGTTCACCCTAATTTCCATGTCATCTTGTAGAAAAACTATTCATTTTGAGGATATGCAACAATATGAAATATATCTCAACAACTGTATGAATTTCATAAGGGAATTTGCATGCATTCTCTTGTTTCATCTGGGTTTTTTTTTGATGTGATAAATACATGTCTCTCATATGAGACTTTATTCTTAACCTGTAGTGCTTTCTACACGTCTAATGTACATTTTCTTGTGAGGAACTTGTTTTGTTCTTGTTTCTGTAGCATTTGTAGTTATTTTATCAACAGTTGACTTGCTACTTGCAAACACAAATAAACACAAATAGTGGAACTGCAAATTCAATAACCAAGGGAGAACTGCAGGGTGTTCTGTAATCCAGGTTTCATCTGAAGCCGTGTCGATTGCCCACTGTGCTGCCTTCCCTGGAGATCTGTCAAACCAGTCACATGTCCAAGTGATGACAGGCAAATATTGTTTCAAACTCATCAGTCCACACTCAAAAGAGCTGATCCAAAGGCCAATGCAATCAGTTCTAATGCTCAGTAATTGCAGTGCACATTGAATCAGTATCTCCAATTAAACTGCACCCAATTTTAAGCTCTTTTAGAATGCAAGTGTATTGTTACAGCAGAGCTGGATCAGCAATCAGGCATTACGAGTACAGGGAAGGTTCATCTGAGTACAAAGTGTTATGTTTTACTACTGAGATAATAAAAGCTGGCCATGCTTGGCAATAAGAGCAGGATGCACTTTGCAGAACTGAGCTTGAGATTCTGTAAACAGATTTCTCTGTGAATGCCATAGTCTAAGAGTTATGCAAGGGAGTTGAGTTAGGTCAGGTACAGAAGGCATGGAAAATATTGTAGATTAGTAGTGAGAAGAGTCACTTGGAACAGGAAACTTCCCTTTCAGTGTTCATACACAAACACAAAAGGAAGCCCTGGTATACCCTATCCAAAATATTCAATATCACCGTGCTGCTGCATTAAATAAGACAGATTATGCATACATTTCCTGAGGTCTGGTCTGATTGGCATGTATAATTCATCTGCTTAACAAAAGAAATCATTAGATCTATAGGCACCCATTTATCAGCTTGTTGATCTAAGTTGATTTAACTGTTAAAGCATTTTTGAGATTGAAAGTTCTGAATTGCCAGATATTTAAGACATCAAAACCTTATTGGAAAAGACCTGGACACTTCTAATATGTCTTTTGAGTTCCCTACAACTAGAACCTTTTTCTCAACAGATTTATTCCAGACACCATATTTCACCATAGCTTCACTGCACTATTTGAGAATTCAGCACCATAATTATGGTAAACTGCTGTATATTTTGTAGGATAGCCTACCTAGTCTAGCCTTTCTCATCAAAATAATGTGATAAAACCAATTTGTCTTGTTAGAGAAAAAAGAATGTGAGAGTTCTTTAGTTCTTTAGTTTTGCAGTTCTCTAGGTATTACATAAAAATGAAACATTTTGAGTTTACATGATTTAAAGCTCTGCAAGTTTAAAAGAAATGAAACAAAGAAGCAGAAATGACATTTTACATCACGGAGCAAACAGCAGAAACAAATACCATGCAGCACCGGCTTTGCCATCCCTCCAAGAAACAGATCAATAATAAAAATGTGCTTCATTTTTATGAATAGCTATTGCTGTAATTTATTTGGATACAAAATCCATATTTCATCAGGCAGTGGGGCAAAGGCACTTCTTATGGGCAGCACACGACTTGGCGAGGTGATCTGGGTCTGATCACAGAGAGGTAATTTTATGTTCATAAACTCTGATATGAGCCATACCTCTTCTTCATCTACTGTTTCTTAAGGGAGACATCAACACTAACAGTAAAAGGAACATGAATTAGCAACAATTCACATCAATGTTTCTCCAAGGTACTTGGTGAACAGCAGAGGCCTCTAGGAAACAGAAATTCGATAACTCATTGCATAGTTCTGTCCTGAGATAATTTTCCATCCCTTTAATCCTCTTCCTCTGCAACTTTTTCACTGTGGTGATTTGTTTATAATCTCTCTTATTCTCAAAATTTGTATCAGCCTTCTCACAATCAACCTATTACATAGCTTTTTAGAAGTTAAAAGCTCCGCAATTCATAGCTCTTGAAGTACAGCGTGATATCACTAAAACAAAACCGCAGATGACATCTTTAAATCCCAGTTGATACAGAAAGTTTTAACACAATCCTGGTCATAATCTTTCCCTGGGCTTCTTTCCTGAGATTAAAAAAAAAAAGACTAACACCATTAATGCTACTTTTATATTCCATATCTGTACTTAAAGAACTGCAGAGAGATTATTAAAATAGTTATTCAAGCTGACCAGGAGAGCCACAAAGCTGACAGTTCTGCAGTTACTTTATTATTTATGCCAGCACTTCATTATGTTTCTTAGGAAATAATCATATTTTCAGTAACCAAACTCCACCGTGGGAGACCTGAGCACCTCTGACATTCTGTGAGATTCATCAAAGTCAGAGCAGATGTTGTTGCACTGAGTTAAAAACAAACAAACAAACTCTCTGAATGCAATTACACATTTGGTTTCAAAGCAAGAGGCGACTACTGAGAATAGTTAACATTAAACTTCCCCAATGAGTGTGTTGTTCCATCTTTCTTACACATCTTTCAGAAGACTCTGGGGTTTAACGCCAACAGAAACAGGATGATGGATTAGAGGGACAGCAGTCTCAATAGCTACATGCTTAAGCCTCTCTAGTCCTTTTTTTCCCCTTCTGTCCCAAAGCTCAGTACTTCAAAATTAGGGTCTAAATATTGCTGCTGTCTCAGTGTTTTGTGAGAGCAAGGCTGCTCACCGTGAACTGCTGTTGTGGGAACACCAAATGCAATAATGATTTTGTCAGAAGTTCAGCTACAGGAGTTCCGAAAATATAACCTGTAAGGGGTCACCAAGGGGAAGGTTTGCAGACAAAGTTCAGTATCACACTACTTCTTCATTCTTCACAAACATAATTGAAGAGTTTTTTCCTACTTGATAAAATATCTTTTTGTTAGTGTTAATCAACTCTTTGCTTCAGCTAAATTCGTTATCACATGGTAATTTACTCTTTACATTTATTGATTGATTGGTTAGATTCTATAAGCAACAACTTATCTTTTTATACAAAAGCTTTCACAGAAACTCCCCACTTTTCACAAATACTTAGCTTTTCTTCTGCCATTAAAGGCAACTTTATCAAGCCTGTTGTCAAAATGTAATCCAACTTTGTCAGTGAAATCATTAGTTTTTCATCTGCTGAAAGGTATTTGGTAAAAAGGTAACCCAAAGTTAGAATTCTGTGAAAGAACTTAATCATTTTATTTTTTAAATAGAATTAAAAAAATTAATTTTCTTCTTAGTAATGTTTGGACTCACCTGTTCCTTCCTAAACGTTCTCCCCAAGATTGCAAGCACTGCATGACTTTGGAGGTAGAGGCCATGCACACATGTGCTGCTGCACAGATACCAGTAAATATGACAACAATGTTTAAATGATGTGTGGGGAGGTTAAAGTTGTCATTCCATGAAAAATTTTTCAGCCATTTCTTTGTCTAAGTACCAGGAGGTCTTGATAAGATACTGTCCATCCTGTGCTTCTTCCTACATGCTCACCTACTGGATGCACTTTCACACCACTCCACCCTACTTTTGTGCCAGTAAGGACAACTGTACAGCTTGAGGAAAAGCTGGAGATGGATCCCCAAGATTAACTAATCATGGGGCGTGAGGGATGGGGTTAGTTTTCAGGAGATCAGGTTTTCGTTCAACTCACCACATGGCTATAAAATAATTTGTCTGGTCAAGGAAGCTTCACAGATTTAATAAAGAACATTCCTTGCTTAAGTCTAGCTGGTTTTCTAGTATTTTCAATAGAGCACCATTGACTACATCCAAGACTATATAAATAGATGGTCCTATATGCACACCAGTATTTATCTTTCCAGGTCCATCACTAATGCTGAGGCTCTTCGACATCTCATTTCCTGGTGTTGACAGTATTTTCAATATGCCTCACTCAACTTTTCTTAAACCTTTACTCTAAGAGAGTAAAACAACAGAAGTGCTTGAATTATCATCATGCACTCAGTTCTTCAAACCTAGGTTTGAAATCCATGACAGAATGCAGTTTGGTCCTTCTTTCAAGAGTTCTCAAAGACATTTAAAGACTGAAAGAACTTTAGTTCTGTTGCCACATGGTTTTAACTTTTGGCAGATCTAATAAAAGAGTCTCCCCTAAACTTCTGAGCAATTCTTCCACTTAGTGTCTGACAGGTTTTTTTTCCCCATGACTAGCAAGTATTTGTCTTTCTAAAACAACTTAGGAAACAATTTGTCAAATGATAAATGAGCAGTTATAAATCTGATCAGCCACATTTGGAAAAGCCAGAGACTCAAAGTAAGTGTGGGGTTTCCACTGGTGAAATAACACCACCTAATTGCAGACAATTTTTGGTAAGGTTTGAACAGGCAGTGTGTGTATTCAGGCCTTGGAAGACAACAAAGCTTCATAGAGGATCAAGTTAGGAAGTTGGACTGTAGAATTGATGATAGAGCTAAATCAGCCTCTTTGCAAAATTCTCTTCACATTAAATTATCGAGGGTTTTTTCTCCATTAGGTCTTGGGATTTCTCTTTTTACAGATTGTGAAATCATTAGTTCTAATTGGTAAATTGACATGGCCTACTCATTTTCTGTTTTGTGTTGTGAGCATTCTCTTGAACGAAGAAAACCCTTTATTTTGCTCTGTTAAATTACTCGTTTGTGCCTAAAGTGTTTCCTTTGTAATTCGAATTGAATGCTAAAAACATCTTGCTGAAGCAGTAAGGTTGAAAATAACCGGGAAAATCTGGATTAGAGATAACAGACCCTTTATCTTTGCTCTGACACTGACTCACCAGGAGCCATTTCCCCTCTCAGCCACTCACACCCCAAAAGAACACAAGCACAATTTTGCTATTTCATGTGAGCATTTTGAAAAACATAATCCAATATGCACACAGCATTTTGGAGACTGAAAAAAATGAATCCTTTTACTATTAAGTAACAGGATTTGGTTTGGTTTGGTTTAAATTTACTCCCTTTTTTTATTCTGTATATATGAAATGACTAATTAAACTGTTGTAAACTGTATCTGTACTCGTGATTTTGGAAATTATTGCATGGATGTGGCCTGTGATCTAAAGCTAATTGAGACCTATAGAGAACAGTGGGGTAGATCAGGCTCTCGGAGAGGCGACATGACTCTCTTTTGAAATATTTCTTGTAAAGTAGTGTTATCCACCCATTCTTTCACAGCCTTCCTGGCCACAGCATGGGAAATCTGTAGACCACTGAGATAAGAGCAAACACCAACCAATGTGAAATTGTAATCCTGAAAGGCAAAAAATAAAAACATAGTTAACAAAGAAACCAAACTCAGTGAGACTGGAAATGGAAGAAGGAAGTTCACTGGTCAGAATAATAATAATAAATTTAAAAAATATATATAATTAATTTAAAAATACAAGTTTTAATCTCCAGTTATCTGATCTTTACAAATTCAAATAGTTTCTGGAAAGGCGAGTTGGAAAATAAGAGTTAACACAGGATTGAGAAGATATTCAAAAGATATAGAGGAAATAATTTCTGTCAAAGGACTGTGTGAAATCCTGTTTTTGTGGCATGCTTCATACACCTGATGCTTCTCCTGGTTAATTGAATTCTTCTTGTTCCCTCTCTTATATTCACTTGTTTAAACCTCCTCACTGCTCTTGTATTTTCTGTCAGCTTTATTTCCAGTTAAGGCACACTTTTTGGCAAGAAGATGATGATTCATAATGAATTCTTATTTAGTTGTTTATTCTTTTAATAAAAAAGGGCAAAGAAACTCCTTCCTTTGAATATTCTAGTTGCTTAAATAAGTATCTCTGTATTGACAAAGACTAATTGCTTTCCGCTGCGCTGTAGAGCGTTAAGAGCTTTTACATTCCCCACCTTCACTGAATTTTGAACCTCTGGGCTGCGTTTCACAGGGCAGTTTCTATGCAGTGGGTCTGTGTTAATCAGGCCAGGCACTTTGCCATTTGCCATTCACACACATTTTTCTATTTGTGCATCTCCAAAGACAAAACTGAGCTCTTCAAAAATGCAGTAAGCTGGTTCTCCAGATGTGACTGATCCAATTCAGATTAGGCAAAACCGCAAAGTTTGTTTGTTGTTACACGCTCTACAGAAGGAGAGGTTTAGAAAATGAAATAGATTACACCTTTAGATATGAACAGGAAATGCTACATAAGAGTGGCAGAAAGCACAAATATGCAACAGGCTGGTGAAAAAGAGTCTTTTTCTGACATCACTATCTGTGGGGAGGCTGTGGGGAGAGGAGGAAAACAAATCCACCCCTGACAGAACCTTTTATCTTCAGTGTTCCCCAGGGCTCAGGAAGGCGTTTCCAAAAGCCTTGTGGCTGCAGGAGCCCTGGTACAGCCCCACTGATGCTAAAAAGAGTCCATGCAGATGGAGAGGGTACAAAACTCACTGCAAGGCCAGTGCCAGGGGCACCTCCCATGGAGGGTATTGGGCCAAATGCAGTGGAGATGTGGAGAGGGAGGAAATCACTCTTGCAGTTATTTTGCTGTGGAATTCAGCCCAGAAGTTAATGGTGGAAGCAACACCTGCCCAAATCTGCTCTGAAAAATCCACAGGATGTTCACAGAAAACCAACCTTATCTGATGCAGGAATTTACTTATTCTGCTGCTGTTTCACTGGTCACCTTCCAGGTCAGGGCTCTGCCTAGACAGGGGGAGTCAGGCCAGTGACAGCAGATTTGTGCCCAACTTAAGTGTAATATTTCATATAAGCTTGTGAAACCTTGGGGGTTTTGGCCTTGAAATTTCTGTCATGCTCACCACAGAGCCTGAAAGGAGGGGAGAAAGCAACAAAAACCATCCCACCATCTGTTAGTACAAATCATTTTCCCAGCAAAGTGTCTGTTTGGTATGTTCTCTAAATAAAAACTACTTCTAAGCAATCTAAAATGTTGTGAACAGACAAGCTTATTAACACTTGTCATATTTAATATAGAAAATACTGGAATTAATTTTCTCCTCTAGACTGATAAAGCACTTGTAAAGAAGTCTGGAAATATAGTACAAATTTGTGTCTTACAGAAAGAAGCACATTAGTTGTGTAATTTGCCTGGAATTCTCCCCTGCCATGCAGAAAGAACCTATACTGGATATGTATAACATAAATCAGTTCCCCTTACTGATAGATCTTTTGGAGCAAACTATAGATCAGTCTTTTTGAAATACATTAAATAAATTGATAATTTATTTATTATAATTTATCTATTTAGCATTAATTTATATTAAATAAATTAAATATGTAATTATTTAATATAGTAAATAAATTAATATTTTAAAATATTCACCTAGTGTTTTAGAAGGTCAAAAATTAGGTGTATGATTATAATATTTTATAGAGTTGTACTAAAATACTTAAAAGAGCCTGACCTTGTAGAGGAGTAGTATATAAATGGGATTAAATACTTAACTATGTTAGAGAAATGGCCATGACCAAGAATAAGAGAGTACAAGATTAATTTTCTGTCTGAATGTTCAGAAATCATGGCTGAATAAGGACCAGGTCTGTCCTAAAAGAATTCAGCTTCAATTTCCCTCTTTGATCACAAATCACATCCAGTAGTTTTAATGCTGTGGCCCGTTAAGAGGCACACCATGAAATGCCTTTACCTTCACCAGAGAGCTAATTTAGAATAATGATAGTTTATTTTGGATGCAGCAGAGCAACCACTGTAGATTCCATCAGGCTGCATCTTTGTGCTGCACCTTGAGACCCAGCACTGTGACCACCTCAAGAGCCCCGGTGTTGTCTGCAGAGAGAGAGGCTTGAAATAGGTGTTTGGATCTGTCTGACACTTAAATTCATGTGCAGCTCAGCACCCCGAGGCCTCAGCAAGCTGCTAAATGAGTTGGGTCTTTCCCGGCAGACTCAAACAGTTTGAGTCTCTTCCGGGGATCACAACTTTGCGGGAGGTCAAATGAACCGTGGATGATGTAACCACAGGTTCCGATGCTCACCTGAGTTTGTCTGCACAACTACAAGTGAAATGCACTGCAAAACCCAAATCTGTACAAATCTTATGTGAGATAAAGGCATTTCTCTTTCCAGTAGACTGAAGCATGCCTACGCATTTCCTACTTCATTTTGCTAATTACTAGAAAGAATCAATTGCATTAAAAATAAAATCTCAACTTTACCATTTCCCAACAACTTCACATATTTTATTTTTTTTTGTTCCAGATTTATGAAAAGGTTACTAACACCTGGATTCGGGCATTAAACAAATTTTAATGTCTATGGGAAAAAGTCTTTTTACTGGATTTCATCAAGACTAGGATTCTTCACAGAGATAACTATTCCGTCATTTTCAGCTACAAAATGGTGGAGTTTTGTTTAGTTTTTTTGGCGGTTTTTTAGGCATCTGTCTCTGACAGAGACCATTGCCTCTGAAATTCTCACATTCTGTTCTGGATATTTCCTGAGCTGGAAAAAAACAGAGAATAGCTACACCATAGTTACCTTCACATTTTACAGCATGAGAGATTGCCCTGCAATAAAATTCTATGGAGTATAAACCATATTCCTTTTTCCAGACGTCTTTGATTCTCAAAAATTTCCAGGTTGCCAAATTTAATTGCGGTTCTACAGTTGTTGATTTTGTATGAGCACACAATGAACTTGTCTGTCTAGAGAAGGGCTGTCAGTATTTTGTAGTGTAATTGCTGTACAGAACAATGGCATAATCACCCTTTAACTGGTCTACAAACTCTTTAGAAGTGTTCACTGTACTCTGTTTTTCATTAACTGCCAGAACCTAATCAGAACTTCAATTGCTACATCTATATTTAAAAAGTTCTGCTAGCAAAGCTTTGCCATTTCAGAGCATGACAAAGTCACATCAATGCTTGACTAGTTGTGTCAGGAAAAGCTTTTATAGGCACAGTTGTGCTTACAGAAAAGTTCTATAAAATTACCTTAGCTTATTGAAACAAGCAGTGCAAAAATTTGGCAGGAAACAAAACAAAACAAGAGCAAGGAAATAAACAAAAATTCCAGAGCTGTCTGGAACTGTGGTACAAATAAAACTGATCAGAACTTGTTTTTTAATCTGGAGCCAAAAAGCATGAAAAAATTGACATCCACATGCTTCAGTCTGCTCTCCTCCCTTCCAAAATTGGATGACCATATCCAAATTGCCTGTTAGGCCGGGTTTTAGTATTTTCTTCCACTCACACCATTTGCAAATAATGTCTGCTAGTTGCTACTGGCTGTCAATGGGATGTAGACTGAGAACTGAACAGTGTGGACAATTATCTATCATTCCTTGAGTCAGGCTTTATTTACTAGAATATGTATATTTAGTGGCAGCATCTGTAGTAGGTGTACTTTGAAAATAGCCTGGCTAAATTAGCTATGGGGATTAGCTATGGAGATAACACTTGAGGGTAACTAGCCTATTGATCCTTATATATGCTTAGTAAATATGGTTATTTAGGATTAAATTGTACCTAATTTTTTTTTATGATCAATGTAAAATATTTTATGTAGTTTGCTTTGTCATTCTCTGTCATTAGTATTTCTTCCTGTTCGGTACCCAAAGTATCACAGAGGTCGAAGGCAGACAGATTCCTGCTTTCATTTTAGTGTCAGAGAGTTTGTGGTAGTACCACTGTTGCATTTTGACCCAAAGCAAGAAGGTTAGTGTCTAATTTTGACTCTAAAAAAAAAGAAAAAAGAAAAGAGGAAAAAAAAAAGGGAACAACTAGCTGATTAATTCATTTTAATTGAACTAATTTGCATGGAATTGTGCTTGTGGTGGTTCAGAAAACAGTCACCTCTGATTAATATATATTGCAAAATTAGAAGCACTAACAAGCTTTTTTGGTACAGCCTATTAATCTAAATAGTTTCTTCTAAGCCAAGCCTGTTTTACACAGGCATTTTAATTTAAGGATCCCATTTGGAGCACTGTTTACTTTTAGAGAAATTTAGCTATGATAATTTGTGACTTTAGTGAGCATTTTAAATAGACTCAGAGCTTGATTGCATTTGAGAACTTGCAGACTATATGTCTCGGGCACTTTTTTTCGTGAGGGGATACTCAGCTTACCTCTGGATGCGTGGCTGTGCCCCTGGCTAGGTGCAATTTGGGATCTGAAACATGCAGATATAACCCAGGTTATACCAAGGCCACGTTGGATGGGGCTTGGAGCAACCTGGTCTAGTGGAAGGTGTCCCTGTCCATGGCAGGGGGGTTGGAACTGGATGATTTTGAGGATCCCTTCAAACCCAAACTGTTCTGTGGTTCTATGTAACCCACGGCTGGCTAAGCCTTTACTAGGGGCATGTGCTGGGCATGTGACATGGTTTCCAGTGCTTATATTGTTTCTGGATATCCTCCACTGGCCTCTGTTGGAGGCAGGGTGCCGAGCTCAGTGGGATTTGCCACGACCAAACTACAGCCACTCTTGTCCCGGTGCCCCAAAAACCAGTGTAATCACAGAAGCATTGCTCTACTTGAGCCAAGAAATCCCCCCCATCAGGAAGGTTAATTAGTTAGTCCCTAGCACAACATTAACACAAATATTTAACTTCTTGTTGCAGAGCTGGATTGATCAGAGCTAATTAGCTGCTCCTGCATCAGGCTGTGCTGCTCAGCTTTTCATGCTCAGTCACCCTCTCTCCCTTAGCAAGCAGCAGTGTTGTTGGTATCTAGGAGTTACAACTGTCTTATGGGGTTTTTCCCTTCTTTCCACCATTAAATCACTCCCATGACTGCACCTCAGATGCCAACCTTTTGCCATGAGACTTGGAGTATTAGAAATAATCCTTTTATTTTAGGTGCAGTGTTGTTAAAGTCCGTATAGTAGATGGAAGGATACAAATAAAAGAGACCCTTGAATCTTTGTCCTTTTGATTGTAGATTTTTTTTTCCATCTGTGGAGATAAAAATGAAGATCTGTAGCCCAAAAATAAAAGAAAAGAAACCAAGTGAAAGCTATCCCAGCCATGTTATGTTGAATATTTCATGGCTTTAAACCATTTTATGGGTTTCAGATTTGTGATGCTTAGACATGGCTATCTCACTTCACCAGCTAGTAAGATACCTGAAGAACAGTTTTACCTTCTTCAGCTGATCTGAACAACAAAACGAACAGGGAGAACACATTCTCGTTGATGTGCATATAGGAAGACTAAAGGATCTAAATTTGAAATCACTGCCACTCAATTTCACTTATATTGATGAGCTTAATGGAGTCAGATAGTAACAGATTTTAGTATCTTCAGTTTTGATTAACAGGCTTCTAGGAACCAGATATCTAATACCAAAATTCAATTGAAATTTAAAATGGAAATTTTACTTTTCAATAGCATTTCAATTTACTTGTTTTTAGCAGTCTGTTGCAGTAAAAAATGGAATATAAAGAGAAGGAGCAAACCTGCATTTCATTATTATTGGTGAGGAAAGGCTAGGAATTATTTTTTTTGACTATTCATATTCCTAGCCCCAGTTCTAATGTTTTCTGAGTTTTAGATTAAGACTTCTATGTGAAGTTTTTTTCCGTAATACTTTTTACATAATCCATTTATTCCATTCAAAATCATCACATAATTTCTTTGCTTTCCTAAGAGATTTGGGAAGTCACTCAGTGGCAGGCCCTACTACACCAAATAGAGGTATGAAGACATAATCATCTTGTGGGGAGCCTGAAGCTCTTCCAGATGGACTGGAGGTAGTTTCCATCTCAGTCTTGCATGACACTGTGAATGGCAGATGGAGCAATAAAAAACAGAGGAAAAGGAGTTTGAATTCACCTGTAACTTGGCTTCAAGACAGAGACCTCCAGGTAAGCCAAGAAATGATAACATTAAATTCACCTTATCTGCACATTAATGAGAATCTACAGAATGAGAATATTCAAATTTAATCCTAGGACAGATGACACCAATAAGTGTTTTAGCATCCTGTTTGATTCAAGTTCACTAGCCCAGCATGGGATTAAGGTAAATACAACATTCTCACTACATCACAGAGGTGATTTTTTTAATTATTTATGTGTTATTGATTTATTATTATTCTTTTGTTATCCTCTCTCAGGACAAATCTAATTTAAAGATTTTTTGGTTCTAATTAGAGATGTACTGATAAGGGTTGGTTGGTTTGTTGGTTGGTTGATTGGTGGGTGGGTGGGTGTTTTTCCCCCTCTCTTTAGGAATAAGAATATTGAAATATTGCAGTTTATACTTGAAATTAAAAGTTTACGTGGCTTCTTAGATCCTTTGGGGTGTCATTTAGCTTTTGACTCATCACTAACAACCCTTGTCTGTTCCAAAGGCTGGTCCCACCTTTCAGTAGCTCAGGTAAAGCTGAGATCTCCCCCTATAAACTGTCACATTTTTATTGTAAAAGCATACTAGCAGAAAAATAAATATATACAAATCCTGACTTCTATTTGCTTTTTTTTTTTTCCTTCCCAGCTCCTCTCTGAAGTAGAACTCGTGCCTGAAATGCCAGTGATATATTTATTTCCTACTTTCATGTATACTGGGGGTCACAAGCTGCAAGTTAATTCCCCTGGAATGTTTTGTGAGAGATAATCATGAATTTCTTCACAGTCTTAGAGAAAACATGCAATACACTGCATCACACAACTCCATAATTTTTTCAAAGTTTAACTTTAATTCCTTTTGCTAAATACAAACCAACTCTTCTCTTATTCACAGCCAAGTTAATACAGTAAGTAATAAATATCTTCAGGCACAAAATTTGCAGCCTAAGTAAAGTTAGAGAACAATCAAACACATTTCATTTTTCAGTGCTACCTTCTATTGACAGGAGTAGAGGAAGAAAAATGATTTTATTAGACTACCATTTATATACAGCAAAATATTAAAGGTTATCTCATATTATAAAACATGTATATTTTGAGATAACCTTTAATTTTGATGTTTGAGTGTCTGTCATTAAATTAGCTTTGCCAGGCATTTGGTCAGTGTGATGTTTATGCTCTCTTTCCAGGCAGCAAGGTTTTCAGGTTGGCCATGGAGAAATCCACAAAACCTCCCCTATTTATAGTCATTTTCTGCTATTTATTTGCATTTCTCAGTGCTTTTAGGGAAAATTTTTATCCCTACGTAGCCCATAGAAGAGGAGATAATCTCAGCCCAAAAGCTGAGATTTACCTGAGATACCTGCCCAAGTTACGTAGAGCTGTAACACACTTTATTCATGTGCCAAAACTCCCAATATTGAAGATTGAAGCTTTTTTCAAAGTATGCACTTTGCTCACAGGCAACCGGGGAGGCAAAGAGTAATGAAAATGTCTGTGTGTACCCATATTTCATCCTGAAGACCTGGATGGTGTTTAAGATAAACCAATTTTTCTGATTTGGATGGTTATTTTCTCTTTTTCATGGCAGCTGAAGTGTAGTGGACATTTTCTACTTCTTCTTTCTTTACCAGTGTATTCCTCCTGCAGCCATGGACAACTTCAGGATCAGATCTGAAAGAAATGATCTGTGTTACCTATTAAATACTTGCACTGAATTCAGTGGCATTGCCTTGATGTGAATGAATTAAAGTTCTTAACCTCCAAGAGCCGCCTACTGATAAAATTAAACTTATATTTTGTTGCAAATACACACACAATGCTGTTGTCTTTTGAGATCTGGTCTCTGGCTTGGAATATCTGTAGTCAAGAATTGAGAAGTGCAGATTTTGAACAGCATTTCAGATCCTGGGAATAGGATGATTTCACTTAGGAAAAAAAGATTGGAAAGATATGGAAATTAATTGTATGTAGGCAGAGCAGGGCACAATAGCCGATTTTGTTTGTTGATTATCCTGAAAAAATCTGAAAATGAAATCAGCTTTGATATGAACCTGAAATTAGCTTTGATATGAACCTGCCTTGGGGTCAATATTTGCAGATTGAGATATAAAACTGAGGAAATAGGGGCATTTGCTATTGTATTAGGCATAAATCAATAAGAAGAAAATCCAACTCAAAGCTAGCCTTTGCTTAATACAGATTCAGTTAAAGACCTATTAATTCTTGAGAGAGCGGCTTCCTATCCTGTCCTCCAGGACTGTGGCATTAACATTTATTTCTTTGTTGATGCTTTCATTTTTGAGAGTGAAAGGGAGGAACTCTCCCTCTGAATGAACATGGAAGCATCACATAACTGATATTCCCAGAAGAATTAAACAGCTTTTCGTCTTCTACATAGATTAACCTGTGTGGTTAACTTTGGCCAGCTGCCATACATCCACCCATTCTCAGTCTGCTTCTTCAAAAGGATAGGGGATAAAATAAAATAAAATAATAAAAAAGCACATAGAACAAGAGGGCAACCCCTGACTTTTTCTCACAGACACTCTCCCTGTACCAAAACCTTTCCTTGTACAGATAATACAGTTTGCTGCACTGATTTTGGACAATTGAGGTTCTCGTTCTCACACTGACAACTCAAATCATGGTGCATCCACTGCCATCCCTTCTCCTGGCTGATGCTAATGGGAAGCGTTCACAGGCACAGCATATGAATTTGTTCAGTCTGTGCCTGGTTATCCTTTTTCCCCTGAGGATCTTTCAGGAGCACGCTGTAGGCTGAGAACATCTTTTAGCATGTGTGCTGGTTTAAAAGTTAACCAGCAGGGGGATGACCTCAACTCAAAAGAGAGATTATAAGTCAGAATAACAATTT